>VZRS01007674.1:735949-806359 GCA_013398055.1 Ifrita kowaldi
AAAAAACAAATCAACCGTGCAATTCATTTTTTTTAATTTTTTTTTTTTTTTTTTTTTTTTTTTGCCTAGAACTCTGTTCAGACTAATTTTCCCCACTCAAGGTGAAATTTAGAAGCCAAGAAGTAATCTGTTCCATTGAAAACTGTCCTTGAACTTCTTGTAATTGAACTTCAGGACTAAAATAGGAAAAAAATTCCAAAAGGAAGAAAGGACACTTTTTCAAATAGTCAGAATGTAAAAACAACTCCCCCTACACATTGCATTAATTGTCCAATTCTCAGGAGAAAAATATAAGCTATACAGAGAGATGCAATATCTAAAGTCTTCCAGAAAAAGTATCTGGAGCAGTGCCATTACAATAATCAAAAGAAAAAATTACTCAACTAAATATATTTTATAACATAGCTAATGACAAATACAGCAGAAATAAATGAGGTGCCAGTACTGCTTAATCAGAAACACACTGTGCAGTACCCTGATAGGGTTTTAACATATTTATTAGAGGAAAACTTTTAGGTTAACCTAAAAATTCTCAGAGGCAGCATTATCCCCTAAAGGTTTTAAATTATTCTTTTCTCATTATAGTTCTTCATTAGCCTATAAGAGCTCCCAAGGCACTAAATACCTAAAGAAAATCAGCATAGAAAAATAAGAAACCACGTAGTAATGGAATCCAAGTTGTGGATGCAATGCTCAAATTAAAGAAAATGAGAAGAATTCGGAGGAGTCATTCACTCCAACAATACCAGTCCCTGTTGAATTTCAGCATATTTATCTGTAGTATCTACCTCTGGTGGCATGGCTCTTCAACACCATATACATAGCACTATGTTGTTGATTTTAGGTTTCATCCAGGGGTATTTTCTTTTAGTACATGACCTTGAATTTTCCAGATTGTTTTCAGAAAACCTCCAGTGGAGGCAGAGAGAATTCAACAGGCTCTTCCCACTGTGTTCTGTTTGAGCTCATTCAACTATGATGGAAGACAAGTCCTTCTGCAAAAAGACTTTTACAATTTTCCTTTGACACATTACCAATAACACCGAGATATTTACTTTCCTTTGGTAAGACGATTGTTCTGAACACTATTAGCTGATTATTCAACAAGGAGAAATTCGTGAGAAAAGAAAGAGACTCTCAGAAGAAGAGAGATTCTTTTAATCGTCTTTTAATATATATTAACAAATTACAATTTCTTTTTCTCATTCAAAGCAACAAGAGTTACACGGTCACATCAGGAATGAGAGCTTACTTCAAAATATTCTGTGTATGACAAACACTTAGAAGGACCTGTCTTCAAGTCAGCTTGCTTCATGCTATTTCAGCATCAGGGCAAAAGAGGTGTCATTTCGTGCTTCTTGTTCTTGCAATACACATGATATTTGACACAGTGACAATACTGTGAGCTAACTCAAAGCTCCCTGGATTTTGCATTCCACTCCTTGGAAAAAGTCAGAGAAAAAGCTAACAACACTTAAATGTATCAAGAGAATAACAACTCCATTCCTATTTTGACCCTGTGAATGGACAGAATGGCTATAAATTGCCAGATATGTACCCTATTTTCAATTAAAATAATCACTCTGTGGTTCAGAAATAAATATTTCTGAATTTATTGATATTAATGTAAAGAATAAAAATCAATATTCATTGATTTATGGCAGTCTGCTCTTGAAGAAATTTCAAAAAAGATTCAGTAAAATGAGTGAAGTAATCCTAGATCACCAACAAAAGTATGTTGTTATCCTTCTAAAACTTCAGAATTTTTAACCTAGTTTATGAAAAAAACCTCCAAAATGTTTCATAGCAAACAGTTCCGGAGTATAAGCAAGCCCATAGAAAAGATCAATGAGTTTCTAGAAGATGTAATATATAGAACAATGCATTTCCATTTTACTTGGAATTTTACAAAAGAAATTGTTTGCAGACTTTTTGCTGTTAAATTGTGACACAAAGTGTGAAATCATGTGCTGCCAGGACTTTTGAACATCAACTTCAAAATTCAAATTGAGGTCCAAGTATTTGTCAAATTGGTTTCACAGGACCCAATTAAAACAAAAAAACCCACAACACAATTTCTGTAGCTGCATTCCTCAAACCAGGAATAACACAAGCACTCAGGTGCAGTGTCTTAGGGCCAACCACTCCCAGTTTATGTGGTGTCACAGCAACACCCACACACCAAAAAAATGACTGGTTTTACTAAATTTTACTTAAAGTTTATCTATGAAACACTTTCAGATTTCATGAAAACCATTTCTGTGGTACCACCAGACATCAGGAAAATCTTTTTCCCTTCATGTTAAGCCATCATAAGAGTCAGCAATTCAGTCTTCATATGAAATGCATTCAGATACTGTATTTGTGTCCTTGGTATGGCATATCACAATAGCTTAAGTGTATTAAACTCTGACTTAGCCCCTGTTCTTACACATTGGCATGAAAAAGGCAATTTTGACCAACGACATCGAAATATAGAAAATTCCAAAAAGAGGAACAGTGACACACAGCATGAACTGTTACATAACTTTACCTCTAATCTTTACTCCTTTCTCAAAGGAAGTTTTTCCCATGAAACCATAACTACTACTGTCTCAGTTTGAGACAAAAGAATCACAACAACCTTCTCAGCAACACAGGCAGGCCAGCTCCAGATCTCAAGAGAGAATATTTTATTTGAGGACTACACCAAACCAAGATTTCTTCGCAGAAAGGAACTCTAATATACATACCTAATCATGGTACTACAAAACGTTTTTGGAATTATCAAGAAAAAATGCAATTCTATCAGGGTTAGACATAGTCAAGGTACTAATACTAGAGAGGGTAACTGCATGCCAGCAGCAGCATTCTGCCCCAAAATGGGCTTAGGTGCAAAGCTCTGTCTAATGTGGCAGACACAGGGCTGACTTGGCACCACTTGAGAAATAAGTTAGCTCTCTTTAGAAGAAAAGATTTATAAATATCAAAAACCCATGGTCACTAGAGTTGAACAAAAATCTCTACTGTTACCTGAAGCAAGGTCAAGACCACTGTGGAAAAGGAAAAGTTCTGACTGAGATTGTAACATAAAGTTGCCAAAATACCTCATCTGTCACACTGGTTGCTCATGTTTGTTTATACTATGATTTGGCAAAGCTGGTGTAGTCATATAAGTACTTCTAGTATTTCCTCCATAGTGGGTAACTCAAAAACAACTTCAGAGTTATGGTAGCAACTTAGGTGAGCTCTTGGCTCCTGCGTGAGTAGTGGTAGAATTTTCCTCTCCCTGGTGTTTTGAATCTGGCACATCATTAGAGGACAACACCAATTTCCTTTACTCACTTAGGTTTTGTAATACTTTGCCATTAAACTTTTCCTGCCTCAACAGCACCTAATCTTGCTGTTCAGTTCTATGTTTACCTGCAAATATTAAATATTCCTGTTTAACTGTTTTGAAAAAATAATATTTTCCAACAGCATCTCTTCAGTCTATTGCATCTTTAAAAATGGAGGAGCAAAATCCTATTTTAAAAGATCTGTTTTCTCCAGTAGGGTTGTCTACCTCTGTCCTCATTTATCAAGGTGATCACTTTTGCTTCTCACCTTCCAAATCACATTCCTTGGCCATATACCTTTATTTGAATTTTTTTCCAGGATGTTTGGTGAAACACACATAAGGATTTTTGAGCAAGTTTTTGTCCTCTGCAAAATCTTCTGAGTGGAAAGGATGATTAATTATACTCTCATATTTTATTGCCTTTTTTCCCAAAATTTGCAGTTTTCTTAAAAATCAATAAGAATGATTCTCTGGAATACTTTTAAAAAGACAGACTGGAACTCCCAAATCAGTCCTTGACATTTTAAAATATGGTTTTAGTTTAGATCTTGCCTAAGTCCTTAATTTGATTCCTCAAACCCTAATTGGGCAACATTTTCCTCAATTAGGTAAACAAGAATGTAGTGTGTTTATTATATGATTATGAATGCTTCCATCGCCTCCCTAAAGACTGTAATTAACTAGTGCAAGTATGCCTTCATCACGTTGTCATCTCTATGACACCTGGATAATGCAAAGAAACTCCAGCATCAAAATCACAGCTCTAGTCTGAGGCCAAACCATGGCCATCCCTTTACTCACACACATGCACTCCCCATCCGGCCTTGGGTGTGAAGGATTGAGCTTTAGGAAAATGCAATACCCAGGGCTCCATTCAGACCTGCCTCTTCAATTCAAGGGAGCCTCCCCACCTGCCCAGATATCAGGTAAATCTCTGAACCTCAGTACCAAGGCAGTCTTTAGTTATCTCAAAAGGAAGGAGCTGAGCTGAGTGCACATGTTGGTAACAAACAGGGCAGGGAGCCAGGAAACCAGAACACCTACACTCTTCCACACAATTCAATGAGAGAACTTGGAGTTGGCATGGAAAAAGTGTGTGTTAGAAGGCTGTTAGTTCCTCTCCTGTTGCCTTAGGCAGTCAGGAGAAGCTAATGAAATTAATTAGTCCAAGCTTAGCTAACTGTTTGAGGACTGCAAACCAAATAGAATTTTAGGGCTGTGCTGCCTGATACTTAACAGTGACTCTGAGATGCTCTAAAAGCAGGAGAGTTTTGCTGTAGAGAACTGGAAGCTAAAAAGTATGGGACAGCTAATTTTGAACATGATAATATTTGAGGATTCAATGGAGATGATGTTTCTTGTAGCAACTGCATTTTGCAGCGCTTACTTCTGCAGGAGAACATGTACTCTATTGACCGTAAAACGAATTTAGAAAAATCATGCTCTGATTTTTTCACCTAATATCAGAGGCCTGGAGTGGACTGTAGAGATTCCTTCTTTTGGATGTATTATAGTACCTAATACTGGAATATATTTTATAGCCACCCCTCATGACAAAGTAGACCGGAAAACTCTGCTTTTTACCGTGATAATTCTACTAAAAGCGTGCATGCAACTTTTAGAAAAATATGTTGATAATGAACTGGCTGCCCCAGACTTAGGATCTTGATTCTCTTAGCTGGACAGTCAGAACCTTAATTCTTAACAAGCAATTTATAGGGGTGTATGGTGGATTACCATAATATGAGACAGAACCACTTATAATTAAAACTCTATCATCCACGGAGAAAAAAGACAATACAATTGTGCCCTGTCACAGATTTCAAATAAACACATTTTTGAAATGTTCCCAGGTTTTCTGTTTGGGATGTTTTATCTCTTCCTGAGTGTTCAAGACTACTAATGTATTTCACATTGTTTATGGAAGGCTGAAAACCAGAGCTAGTTCAGTTTGCATACTTCAAAGCCACATTTTAAATTTACTCACTCTGAGTTTGGCAGATAAAAAAGAGGACTAGAGTAAACAGAGCGCACACACACATCCTCCCTCTCCTTACTACCCACTAAAAAAAAAAGTAGTATTCCACTTGCTTTCTCCCCCTTCTTACATTTCCAATGAGCTGTGCTTGTATCCGCCATTGGAGAAACACAGCTGAGACCTGCACAACACATACTTAAATTTAACACATTCCCATGGCAGTAATGAACAAAGCAGTCCTTCCCTTCAGGAAAATCCTGGACTTGCACTCCCCAGGTCCCCAAGCAGTATAGAATTTAGAAGAAAAACAGGAAACACATGTGGAAACCAGATAGAACTGACCAAACCTAGCTATTAAGGTAGCCCAGCCAGTAGCTTTTAAATAAATAATCACATCTATCTATATTATGCCTGACTGATCCTTCCCTCCCCCACCAGCTATTCATACTGAAACATTCAAGCTAGGTGTATTTATGAACTTAAATATGCAGACGAAAGGAACAGGAACTAGTGAAGTTCATGAAGAAAGAATCAATATAACCTGCACAAAGTTAAAAAAACCCTACACTTTTGATTGGCAAGAGTATGTACACATAAGCAGCTAGTGTCCATATCTGCTTCATTAAGTATACACATGTATACATAAAAATGTATATAATCTCAGATACATATGTTCCTGTTCAGAAATCAATCAGAGTAACAGAGCAACTTTTTTTCAGTGATGGAAAAATAAGTTACAGTCATAATGCTGTGGTTTTTTACCCAATCTACCTTATTCTACCATGATCTCTGATTTTTGAAACACTCTAAAATAACCTATGTAATCTTTGGTTTCTGTGTCTTAAAGAGCATCTTACAAATGAAGATGGGACGTTTTTATTGTCCTCCAATCCAATGGTATAGATACTAGATGCAATGTGATGTTGAAAAGAAAATATTTTCTAAATATAAAAACTCTCAGCACAGAAGATGTAAGTGATGATAACACAAATCAGACTGTGCACGTGAGCTGAGCTCATTTTCACATAAATATTGCTTTCCCATGTGTACTTAATGAAACAGCAGGAAAAACATTCAGGCTTTCTAACAGTGCCATCTATAAAACACAGTGGGACTCTCAGCAAAAAGGCTGCCAAGACCTTTAATATACAATGATCTTGCAACTCTCTGCCTGTGACAAACAACCTGCAGCATCCTGAGGTTCATATCCAGCCTTTGGGGAAAAATCAAATTCACTTCTCTGGATGCTTGGAAAAGGAGGAATTTGATAAATAGTTCTAAACTAACAAAATTTTAATAAAGCAGGACCAGAATGAACAATATTTACAATAACCTCCAATAAGAAAGCAAGCCTTGTTTTCTCAAAATACAAACATAACAATTCAAGTAATTGTCTTTTTAGAGTGACCTCTATTGAAGCTGGAGCCCTCCTGCAGTTCCTTCTCAATGGCTGGGTTTGGAAGTCACTCTGGGTATTGAGTTGGGGAGCTCAACTCAACTTATGGTACTTTGCTATCTGCTAGCCACTTTTCTCATTATTTACTCTATAGCAATTTCAGTTTTTCTGCTAAATATGGTGACAAAAGGTTCTTGTCATATTTTCCAAATTTATTTTCCTCTTTCATATTTCAGCATTTCTTCATCCAAAAGCTTCAAGATAGGGCAGTAGAACAAGCCAGTAGCCCAGTCCAGGCTTACTTCAAATTAATTTCTTAGAAATATATTTGTCACAGAATTCCCCGTAATACAAAAACTTCACTGGAAGCAGGAGATGTCTTTGGCAATGCTTCATCACAGTGAGGATGAGTTGTGGTTAACAATAAGCACAAAAGGCCCTGTGAAGGAGGGACATGAAGAATGGCTTTTGACAAGAACTGGCCAAACTTTAAATTACTTTCTGCCTAAACATATGGATTTGGAGTGTTAGCAGGGTTGAACACTGAATTTGGCAGGTTATTTGTAACAAGACATTGGTGGTACTCACTGAATGTAGAGACACCAGCTAAATCAGTGGTGAAATGTTGCTTTACCCTGGTCTCAATAATCAAGAAAAGCGATGCAGAATAAAAATAAAATAACAGAACAGTCTCACTGTCTGCTTGGTGTAGTCAAGCAGTGGCAGGAGGACAGCAGATACTTCAAATATCTTGAGTAAAGTTACATTACAAGATAGGTTTGCTGGGCCTGACTCTTCCTGTATTCAACCTCTTCTAAAAATGCATAAAGCATAAAGCTTGGTCCAAGACTGTCCATCCCATGGAGCAGCATATAACAACCATCTTGGTCAAGCTGGACTGTGAAAGCATACATGAATTATTTTTGCCTAGGGAACCTTAAGTCCTGCTTTCATCACACAGGCAGATGGGCACCACCACCACGAATCTAAATTAATCATTTAGCTCATTGTTCTGTTTTGTTTAGGTGTTATTATTTACTTCTCTTTTCATGCCTGGAGAAGAAATACAAGAAGTGCTATAGTGAGGAAGGATTGAAATGGGCAAGAATTTTCTTCAAAGATATTAGTTCACCTAATAAAAAAAATTCTTGTAAACTCAAGTCTCATAAATTCAAGTCCCTTGGGCTGTCTGTGCACTATGACCATGAGACATATGAGCCTTGCTCTTTAATTTGATTACCTGAAAAAAAGGGTCAAATAAAAACAAACAGAAAAAGTGTAGTTTGTTGTCCTGGCTCATTGCCTTAGTGGTTTGGATGCTAAGAACAATGAAATGCTAAAAGGCCATTTATACCACAGAAATCCTTAGCACTGTCTCTGCTTTTATCTTAGTCACTGAAAGAGAATGTTTAATCTTCTTGCTAGAAGTAACCTCTTCACACAGACTTTTTGAGATCCACCATAGTGATCCACTTATTTTTAGCATTATATATGCAGCCATACACTGCATTAGAGATGCTTTATTCTCCCCATATGTAGAGCAGCTGAAACAGGCACCTTTCCATTTAAAGAGGCTTGGTTAAAAGAAATGAAGAAAATGAGAAAAAAAGAAAGAAGGAAAGAAGGAAAATAAGAAACATTGTGGCATTGTGAGCTTTGACTTAATGTGAACTTTCCTATACTCCAGTCATGAGACTTAACCAAGAACAGCCTTGGGGATATTATGATGGGAAAAGCAAAGTGTGGTGATTGCATTGGGAATATATTAGCTGGAACGCTGTCTCAGCAGCTGGCGAGCAGCCTTTTGAAAACAGCGTTATTCCAAGAACTATATAAATAAACAGAGGCCTTGGGAATTTTTATCCGTCCAAAAAAATCTCTTTGCCAAGCCAACCATTACCCAAACTTTCTCTATATGTGTGCCTCACGTGGAGGGTACTTTATACAGAGTAAGAGATGACTAATTATGCCTGCAAAACGCTTTAAGTTAGGGTTGGGCGAGGGCTAATTTGCAAAGTGGATGAAGAAGAAAAGGGTGTGGGGAAAATGGCTTTTCCAGAGGTCTAAGCTAAAGAAATTATGCAGCTAATTATTGGTAGACTTTCTCTTTGTTACTACTGCTGGTCATCAAGAACTGTATTTGGCTTTATGTTCACAGGGCCTCAGGTGATAGTTCTTGCTACTGAGTAATTCTCACATAGTGATGCCCAGATGATAATGCATTACACTGCAGCTCCGCCTTACAGCTCAGAGTCTACGGAACCAGAAGAATCTTGCCTTTTTTCAGCAAAGGCTGGGTCAGACCGACAACCTCAGATGACTGGATGTAGAAGGACAGCAAAGACCCTATAATACAGCTGCTTTGTCACACCCTAGATGATGAAAACCTGCTTACTGCTTTCTGAGGCTTCCTGCTATCCCTCCCAGGTCCACCCAAAAAAAAAAAAAATTGAAAAGCATTTTGCTGTACTAATTGCTATTCCTAATAAGATCTAAAATAATAATCGGCATCAATATGGATTTCTACTCATCACAAGTTGTACCAGGAAAAGCAGAAAAGTTACCATGAAGAGGACAGAAGTAGGCCAAAAACACAGATCTCCAGATGGCTGTAGCATTGCTTTGCAAATACCCAATCCTTTTTATTCTTATGGCCCAAAAGAGAAAGGTTAAATATGGAATAATAATAGACAACAGAAGTTAGGAACAAAAAATATGCCACAGTGACAAAAATGCAAGCAAAGTGTTTCAAGAGTATTTACCTTGATAAAAGATAATAAATATTATCTTTTCTTTTTTTTTAAACTGTTCTGCTTTTAAGTCCAGATTTTTTGTCCAGCTCCAAACTTTTTTTATTGGTAGCTGAACTTTTTAGCAGTGATGTAAGTCTTCTAGGACTAACATTTGTCAGTTTTACTGTTGACATTATTTAACCATAGAGAACAATGTAGAGGGCTTGTGATATTCATGTATTCCTGTGAAACATATATTAACACCACTTACAGCTATTGACACAAATGGATAAATAATCAGCACATTCTTTTAACCAAGTCTTCTGTGAGTCAATGCCATCATGACTTAATTTATAAGATGTTGGAATCAACAGGCCCTTCTATTTCAGAATTTCTAGGTACTTTCCAAAGATTAATTAATTTTTATAAAGCCCATGAGAAATTTACTCCTGCAGTACAGATGTGGAAACAGACAAGGATAAGTTAAGTGATTTGCCCAAACTCACATAGGAAATATGAGTCAGTTTGAAAGAAAGAACTTGTGTCTCCTCCTCCTCTCTTTGCTTTAGTTAATTGTCAAGTAATAGTGATGAAAGTTATACAAAAACATCACAGGGAAGCAAAAATGGAAAATAAGAAAAAATATCTCCACAAAATATATTTTAATAAAACTATGGAAAAATATAATTGGACCTATGCAACAATTTTTGGTAATGATTTATGGAAGTTCAAGGGATAACAAAACTCCCAAGGTTTGTGCATATGGAAATAATAATAAAAGCGTATCACAAAAAGCATTTCAACATTCAAAATATTTCTCATACCACAAGAACATAATTTGTAAGTCTTCACAGAATCAATCACAAAAACCAGGCATAATTTAATTATGCTCAGACCAGGCACAAGTAGATGAATGTTTATCTGTTTCAAAACATTTTATGCTTTTATTACAATTATATTGGTTGGACTAGAGAATTGCTCTTCATAAGTCTAGGATCTCCAGGGGCTTGAGAAAAGCGTTTTGTTTAGACTTGTGCAGGTGCCTTGATTCAGCACAATAACACACAGGCTGCTCAAAGGCTCTATACCAAAGAGTCCATGGCTTGGGTCTCAGTGACTCAAGCCAGATTCAAGAAACTATAAAAATGAATAGAGCAGTAAATCTCCACCCATTTAAAAAAAATTATTTACCATCAATTTCTCTTGTGATGAAACACTTTGGTATCCAAAAGTGATACTGACACCTTCAGGTTTAAATGAACAGACTAAAGTTCCACAGCCCAGGGTTATACAAGAAACTAGGGCAGAAAGTGAGGGGGGAAAAAAAAGAAAGTATCTACAGGCCAACAGGACTTGACCAATGCATAGAAGAAGCATCTGGCAGTATGAATGAAAGCACTGAAAAACTGATAAGAAATTATTTTTCTCAAACTGTTTCTTAGAAACCAATTCACAATTTTGACATGGCTTTTTTTTTATTTCTTAATTCATTAATTTCAACACAAAGGTTTTCGCAAAGACATTCATTGCTGAAGTCAGCAGTACCATGTTCAAAGTTCATTTAAGGTACACAAGAAATTATTATAGGGCTTTCTAAATCTACTTAAACAACAAAATCTCCAGAATGCAAAAATTCACTCTGGTATTATCATTTCCTTCCTTAAGCGTTCCAAGACCTGTAAATATACACTACTTAAACGATATGGCTAACATGATGGATGATGGTCCAAGTCCCCTGCCAGCAGTATTGGAGCATCAGCAGGTATTTTCATAAATACTACAGTCCAACAGAATATCAGCTGCTTTTTTTTCCCCTCCTTTCAAAAACATTTTGATAGCTGAAAATAGCCAAATATATCACATATGAAGTACTCTAGTAAGCTACATGAAGATTGCTTTCCCTTGTGTTGTGGTTCAGGAATGGTACTCCCCAATTTAGTGCTCTCACTGAGACTCTGCAAACCATGTGCCACTTGCTCATTCCTTCCCTCTCCCACCCCCACCCCCCACGGTGACTGGAGCAGACAATCAGAAGGACAAAAGGTAAAGATCATGGGTTGAGATAAGAACAATTTACTGGAAAGAGCAATGAGGTAATGAAACGAACACGAGCAATATTAATAACAAAAGCATACGAGAAAGAAGCAAGTGATTCACAAGCAAACTGCTCAGAGCCAGCATTACCTGACTGGTCCCTCTGTCACCTTACTCAACTGAACTAGCCCCTTTCCCTGGGAAGAGACTCCCTTTCTCTTGCACCTGGCAATGACATGTGGTGGTATAGAGTAAACATGTTCTAGCCATGCCCTGTCCTGGATACTGATAAAATTAACCCTGTCCTGGCTGGAGCCAGGACACCTTGCCATGAGATAAGTCCACCTCCCCACATTGTCCACGTGTTGTTCCAGGTTCCTCAGTGGTGCCCGAAGACAGCAGAAATCTTTACATGAAGAAGGGGAGCAGCATGAGGAAAAGAGAAGACAATCATGTCCCCCCTCTCTCCAGTATCAAAATTAACTTCATCAAGGACAGCACAGAAAGAATACATTTTATGGAAACATATCACTCCATAATTTTCCCTAAAGAAATGGAACCGAAAAAGACAGCAATGTCACCATTAAGATATTACTAAAGGCCTTTACATCTTTTCTTGTAGCACCACCTGGAGACCAGCTGTGTGGTGAAATTTCTATGAAGAAATTAAAACAACAGATAAACGGTTCTGTTGCTATGGACATAGACTTAAATCACTGACAGGCAGACCAAGGTCACTCTTGAAATAGCACACAAAATCAGAAAAAGCAATATTCCTCAGAAAGCGTTTACAAGTCTTCCTCTGATGTTTTTTTATCGACAATCAAATATCCCAGCAAAAACTCACAAATTTTACTCCCCCACCATGTTTGTATGCCTTTTGGCAGGTAACCCCATATGACAAAGCTGCGCATCTGCCAGATTCATTGGCAGGCACAAACAGTTCTGGATGACACTGAGCAGAAGACAAGCAAAGATGTCAACACAGAAGGAGAGGAGTATTTCAGGAAGGCAATGCAACTACAGAACACATTTTAGGTTTTGGTTTCCTGAAATACCATGAAAAGCCTAATGGCCAGCTTGACTTTTACATTCCTTTTACTTCATAGTGAATGTTGTCTAGTGATTCTTTCAATAACAAAAAAGCCCAACACCCAGAGCGTTTTTCATTGTGCACATTGTCACCCCAGAACTCTTAAGAATTCAAACTGGAGCATTAAGAAATTCTGTGTGGTGTTTTCATATATGCTATTCACAATTCATGCAACTTTTTTTAAGGTTTGGTGGTTCAAACTCATGCCACACAATGTCTTTGTAAGACTACCATGAATAGTGTCAGAATGATCTGGCCATCATAATAGGAAACTCTCAAAACAAACAGGTAATAGCTGAGGATTTTAATCTCATTGTAAAGTAGTATGACATGATCATTCATGAATGCTAATGAACACAAACCAGGAGCATATCTTTACAAAATACCTATAAGCCTCTTGCGACAGAGACAAACTTCATTGCAAAACTTCTTTCTCAAGGCCCCCCCATTGCATGCACCAAGCTTAATCACTATCTTCATTATCTCAAATTACCATATCCATGTGGAAATCTGTCTTCACAATGCTTTTGGTATCAAACAAAATGTCATTAGAGTTCAATGAATGAAAAAATGTCATTAGGATAGTAACTTGAAATACTATCTCTGGTACTTTCTGTCTAGAGCAGAAACACCACACGAGGTAGTGACTGTTCTACTCTCACAAGCCACAAATATTCAGTGTATGGCAAACCCAGACATTTTGTCAGGAATTCAAACACTAACGGAAATTAGAGGGTGGTTTCAAATAAGAGGGACGTGGTGAAAATTGTGGCCTGGCTCAACAGAAAACTTAGAGAGTTCAACAAAAGGTGAAAAGCTCTGCTCCCAGGGCAGAAGCACAGGCTGAATTGGCACCTGCTGAAAAGAAGCTTGGCAGTTCCAGCAGATGCCAACCACAAACAAGACAACAGTGCACTTCCATGACAACAAAGGACACTGCACAGCTGGGCTACAGCAGGAGGAACACGGGCTGCAGACTAAGGGAAGACACTTTCTGCTTCTGTGCAGCACTGGTGAGGCTGCAGCTGGAGAACTTCATCCATCTTGAACCCCTGCTCCAAGAAGAATAAGGGGTTTTGGAGAGGGTCCAGTGACAGGCTTCTAACATGGCCAGGAGGCTACAGCATGTGGCCTTCAAGTCTAAAGTCCAAAGCTAACTAAAGCCATGACTGATTTGATGTTCATGCTTTGAGAAGGAAGTTGGACTAGATGACCTTGAAAGGTCCCAGTCAACTGACACTTCCATGATGATGCCAATTGATTCCTCTCTCAACATGAGATTAGAGAACATACAGTATGCTGGATAGTCATAATCACATAAAGAACAGCAGCAACAAAGCCAACCACACTACTACTGAATACTGGGCATTTTGGAAAAATTGAAACATAGCTCTATACAGCAAATCAACTCATAACAACAGGGAGTTGTTACTATTTGAGATTTGTGTTCTCGACAAAAACTCAGTGCTACAAAGCATGTCTGCGTCTATAAGACCCAGCATGAGCAATAATGAACACAAAGTCAAGGAACACGCATCAGCTGTTAACACACCATCCATAATGAATCGCTAAGTAATTAAAAAAAAACCTCCCATGAAACATGAAGTAGCTACACACTCTGTGGGACATGTGTGTGCACAAACTGTAGAATATTTTAATCAGAGACTTAAAGCTAATAGAAAATTGAGTATGATTAGAAGATCAGTTTTCTGGATTTTTTGATACTGTATCAATTGTATAAGACAACGATCCTACAAAATGTTCAAAAAAGTATCTAAAATTCCTTAATTTAACTCTTCTGATTGTTAATGTGCACTTACATAGACATAGAACACCGTCATAACAGTGGGGGACAGAAACTGTGCTTCCAAGACAATTTTGGGAAAAATCTCTTAAGCTTTCTTTCATTCTTCCTTCTTTCATATGCTATTCTTCAACATGGTCTCATGGAAACATCCATGAAAGAACTTTTTATTTTTTGTGAAAAGAGTGCTTACCAAAAAATCATTCGACTGATGACACTGATTACGGAGCACAGAAAACTGAAAAAATTCTATGAATACAACTCTATTGTCCAAGAGGTATTAAATCTCTCAGAATTTTATAGCTGCAAATAAAGGCAAAAGATATCCATCCCTATCACATATCTTGATTTGTCAACAAGAGTAGAGAAAACTACACTGGAAAACACGTATGGAATATTTGTCCCCAATGTCTTGTACAGTTTCCTCTAAGCATGACAAATTCAAGTATATTTACGCACATCCATATCATTAATTTTGCAGCAGTTGGAGTGAGCACACAAATATTAGAAGGATTTTAAGTTTTCACTTTTCCTCCTGTTCAGATTTCACTGGAACAGAAGAAATAAATTCCTTATAAACTTGTAGCTCTTGGAAGTGCAACAAAGAAAACCAAATTAAGGAACTTTGTGGTTTGTTATCAGAAGACAGGTGGAAAGGGATGAGAAATTCCTTTTCCACTCACACATACCTAAGGTACCTAAGGGAACGTCTGAATCAATATTTTAATGAAAAATCAGGATCACTTGTTAAAAAAAAAACATATAACTTCCAAATCTCTGTTACATGGGAGTATAAATATTGTTTGCACATTAACCAACTTAAAAAAATTAAGTAGCATGGAGGATAATGTGAACAAACAAGATTTGACTATGAGGTTTTTCCTCACAGGAGAAACAATTTTCTTTTTTTCTTCAACTTGTCTGTATTTCAAGACATTCTATTTTTAAAGTAAAACTTCCTGACTTTACTAGAATATGAAACTTTAGAATTTACCTAGACTTACATCACTATTTACTACCTCCAGGAGAAATCTAGTATAGCAATACAATTTTAATCAGCATAGTCATCAAGTATTTGGAATTACTGTTGAACAAAGTTTATTTAGTCCAATTTAAGTAAGTTCTAAGATAAAACCTCTGCAGCATAGGATGATAATGATGCTGCAATCCTATAGCATTCTGATACTGCTAAGGCAGTACTTTATTCTACAAGTAATCTGTCACAAAGCTTGGTTAAACCAAAATTGGCAGAACAAATACCTCATTTTTATTACTTGATTTTTTTATCTCTTTTCAACAATCTTCAACACAGGTAAGGACTAGAAGAAACATAAAGTTTTCAAATTCATGGGAAGAATCTAGGAAATATATTCTGTCCCCAGTCTAGGGTATTGTTTCAGGTAGAAAAGGTGAGCACTTTTGGTTGGCATCAGAAATAATAGCAGTTTTGACTTTTTGGATTCATCAGGTCTAACTGGTCAAAATCGATGACGGTTCACTTTATTCATACATAGCATGGTGCCAAAACAGAGACATAACCATATTAACTGTATTAATACAGATAATAACTGTAGACAAATTCAGCAGATGTAAACTGGGATGAGGGACGGAGGGGAAGGGTAGTCTGTCATTATTACCATGGGTGTTCTGGCCAAAAGAGCTATGGTCTGGTTTGTCACATTCATGAAATGAAGCTCTTTGGGAACAAGGAACTACAAGAATTTCATAATCATAGAATACAAATTCTTGACTTGGCTGCAAAACCAGCACCTTCACATTTACTGGAAGCAAGGGCAAACCTAAGATACCGAACCACTAAGTTTCAAAAACATGGTGCTTCAAGCAAAATAAAAAAGAAAAAAATTGCTTTTGTCTACCTCAACTCAATATTGAGCAGAACTAATTTCCTTTTCCAACCACAAGCTCTGTAAGCATTTGACCAGATGAGCTGCTCTCACAGAAAGAACACATGGAATAAAGACTAGCATTTATTGATGTAAAAGGATCATAAAAATCTGCTAATACATCTTGATGGTTATTATATCCCCTAAAGTTATTTTTTCCCAAATTAACAACAGTTTGTTTGAAAGTTCTTTTTACAAGCTTCTCTCCCATGAAGCTGGTCCAGAAGCCATCAAGGGCTAACCATGCAATCAAGGTTATAGAATAGAAACCTATCAAAAACCTGAACTAAAGTTGTCAAGTAGAAAAATCAAATACAGAAAATGTAATTCAAACCCAGGAGTGATTACTTCTAAATTACCATTTCATGGGAAGGGTTGGTGCCTGCTGCCAGCAGCATCCCTCTGGCAGCCAGGCCATGGACTGGCATGGGGCAGGGACACAGTCCAGCTGCCAGACCCTGCAGCTGCAGGGGGTTGGAGTGGCCAAAGGAGAAGGGATCGCAGCCTCAGGGCTCGGGGAGAGCAGGTGGGCACACGGAGCTGGGCAGGTGACTGAGCCAGGCAGGGCTCAGTGTCCATGGGCACAAGGGCTGTGCCACACGGGTGCCAGTCACGCGCTGATCATGTGCCAGTCAGTTCTTCCTCCTCCTGCACAAATTTTGACTGAGACAGGTCTTTTTTATTTATATTATCTAGGACAATGTATTTATAATACATCTTGGCCATTCTATCTGAAAACCTTTATATATGCCCTAGGGGAAAGAAATCCAAAGACAGGTTGTGTCGCATTTTCAGGAGGCATGGGGAGACAAGACATCACAGAGAAGTCTATTGTGTTTCAAATTTAGGAAAATATAATTTAAAAAAATAACAACCTGAGTTGGTGCACCAAAAAAAAAAAAGGGGAAGAACATCTAGGGCATGTTGTAAATTATAAAAGAAAAATTCCACAAAACAGCCAAAAACAGAATGACCAAAAAAAAAAAAAAATCACCACCACTCAAGTTGACCCCAGCAACAAAACCAAAAATGTACAAAAGTATAGAGAGAGAGCAACTCTTAAACCATGACCCTGCTACAGCATCTTTCAAATTGTGGGACTTTCTGCAGAGACACAATTCCCTATAGACATGCAATGTAAGTGGAGAAAATCCACGCTGACCTGGAGTGTTTGCACTCCGCAGGCAAGACACAGCCAATACCTGAGACTCTGCCCTTGCCTAGCAGAGCACACACAACTCCAACTCTGTCTCAGAACAGAGAGTTCAGAGTACAGAGAAAAGCAGACAGGAACACTCTTCCAAAGCCTATACTACCAATAAGTAAATGCCACCAATCATTATGAGAAGCTAGGAAAGAAAGTAAAGTTGGCTGGTTTTAGAAAAAAACGACCAGTACATCTATACACTCAGCACAATAAAATGGCCTGTGTCACATAATCTGAAGAAATTGCATCTGAACCTAGTTTTATTCCCTTTTTCAATGAAATATTTGCATATTCAAGCCCATTCCCACAGCTCTTGAAGACAAACAGCTCCTGACATCATTTTGGAGTTCTATTTTCAGAAAAATTTATTTATTTCTAAGTGGTTTAATGTGCATTTGTTTACATAAATATTTAGATATGTGAAAGCACATCCTGCTCAAGCTGCTCTGATAAACAAAAGTCAGCTGTTATTCCTTCTTCACTCCTGACTCCGCTTGGAGCTGTGCCTATTCCCTAGCTCTGGTTTATAATGCAGCCATTGTGCTTAGAACCAGGAGTTTATAAACACATGGTTGAAAAATGTAGTCTGGCTTTCCAGCAATATATTTCAATGGCCCTTTTATCATTAAGTTGCTCTACAGTTGGTGTGTCTCAGTGCACTAGAAGTTTACATTTCTCCACAAGGCCTGACGTGATATATGTATAGAAAGCACTAGCAAAGCTGGGAGGTGGCAGGAAGAGTGAACATTAGAGATGAAGAACACATTTTTATCATTTTATGTCTAAGGGTCCTCTCTGCAAACTATTTCCACTGATAATAGAAGCAGAGTTTACGGAATATGGGATGAAATACCTAAATGCACCAGGGGCTCATCTGTCTGACCTACAAACCTGTCATTCCTGCTTAACACACAAGAAAACTTACTCCAGGAAGATGAGGGACAGAGGAGGGGTGAATGTTCCTGCAATCTGAAGACCAGACTAAGAGTCAGATCTGAACTAAGCTTCCACAGTTGCCGCACAGGTCTCATGTGAGTCTGGAATTCTTAGATCCTGGGCCAGTAACATACTTAGCACATCCCACTGACTTCAGTCTCTGGCAAGACCTGAATCATATGTGACATCCTAAACCTACTGAAATTTTTCCTGTTACTCTAGGCACTGAATGAAGCTTTCCTTTACTTCAGAAAAGACAATAGAGGTGTTCTTACTTTTAAATATATGTATATATACACACCACGTGTGCGCATATGAGTATTCTTAAAAAGGATTAAGCTTTATTTACCACCCAGAATTACACTGGACACTTTGTTCATTGTAAATCAGCACCCGTATAAAAAAATTTACCAATTCTACACAAATTCCCTGAAGTCATTGCAGCATCCATATGTAACTTCTTTTGTCAAACATATTCTAGTTAGATTTTTGTACATGCCAAACTTCACGAGGCCAGCAGTTTACAACATTTTGCTGTCCAAGAAGTTAATTATAGATCATAAGATCCTAGGAAATGCTTCTCATACTCTAATTTATTTAAAATTAAGACCACCGTGAAGCTTTTGCATTAAATACCAGACACCTGAAAATGAGGATAGGCTATAAATACTGTTCATGCTTTTGAAAAAGGAATCCCAACTTCCACAGGAAAAGTTAAATGAATATGTATATCTAGCTCAATCTTTTCCAAAATTCTCACTTTTAGATCACACTCATTTTCTACCAGTAAAAATTGGCAAAACCGGTAATCAATGACCTAGGTAAGTTCTCAGTCAGCAATGGATGGGTCTCATTACTGGTTTAGACTACATCTCCCAATCATCCCTGCATAATGACTATTGATGTGGAGCATGAGAACTGGATCTCTTGCAGCTGAAACTAAACTGAATACACACTCCAGCCACAGGTGTACGCAGCCTATGGAACCACATGAGAGCTAGGCTGAAGTCAAGCATCTCAAAATGCTCACACTGTTTTGTTCTGCAGTTCAATCTCTACCAGCCCTCAATATTTCTCAATCAAGACAAAGTCTCAATGAATCTTTGAGGCTTTGCTCCAAAGAAAATGAATACAGAGCTAAGTTTATGACCTGGTTATTTTTCCCTCTGCTTGGAACAGTTACATATATAAGTAAACCAGAACAATTACTGTGGAGAGAGGAAACATTTTCCAGCTCTTCCTTTACCTTTTCAGCAAACTGGTTTTTTTCAAGTCACAATCTTTCAAACTTTTCATTTTCATGTTCCCAAAGAACCTCCATTAACAATACATCCAGGTTAATAATACTTTTTAAAATAGTTAGAAGACAAGGCAGATGTCTTTTTTTGAATACAAGTTTGGGTTCACATAACAATACTTTCTATTTGTTCCCAGTAAATCCAAAAAGCTGTGTAACAGATATGAGTTATGCAAATGACTACTCAGCTTTCATTTTTTCAATCAAATATGACAACTCAGCATAAATGCATTAGATTAGAGGACCTTAAACCAAACTGAAGCTACTCAACTTCATCAGTTCAAAAGTTTGTGTTCTTTTTACAAAAAAAAAAACCAAAAAAGCAAACCCAAAGCCAAAACCCGACAAACAAAAAAACTCACACAAACCAAAACCCAAAAATCAGTATCTTCCTGCTGCTTAAAAAGTAATATTAGAAGCAACCAAAATATGCATATGGAAGCCTGTAGCCATAAGTTTTACAATGAAAGCTAGATCTTGTGACTGGTTCCGTCTGGTTTCTGACACTCCAGCAGAACATGGAGGCAGCTGCCAGGCCTATGATGTTATCTCCCTCTAAGAAATATCTTTGAGTAGCATAAAGTCATCAAAATATTTGCCTCCCAGTTTCTTTATACAGAGCATGCTGCTGGGGACAAAGAAGATGTATGATAAGGAGGCTTTTATTTTTCTTCCTCCAACACTTGCTGAGTGTTCAGCCTGACAAGGAAGAATTCTCTAAATGTCGTATGTTGAGCAGCATCGAAATATTTTGGGTTGGAGCCCTATTTTGTTACAGGAAAAGTCAAAATAAAAGGAAGATAGATTAAAAAGATAATCATACAAGAAGTTTCCACGTACGTCATCATGCAGTCTTGAAAATTATGCCACTGTGGTCATTCAAAAATGACTGACTTTAAGCAGGGATTAATTTGTACCATCTTCCAGATGTTGTGAAGCCACAACGTGCCAGATATCCCCAAAAGGGTGTGGTACCAAGAACCAGTATCAGCAGGTATCAGCAACAAGTCGCAACAAAGACTCCTGCCTGAAAGGTCAGACAGGAGGAAACCTGACAAATTGGAAATAACAAACAGAACTGGAACTGCTTCATCTCTCTTCACTGTTCACCTCTAGATCATCTGTATCATTACAGAGAAAAAAAAGAAAAAGGAAAGCCACAATGTAGGACAAGAATGTACATCATGAGAACCAGCCTAAATTGGGAAATTTCCATTACTGTGTTGAGGCTTGGGTCAGTTTTACCACTTCTTCAAAAAGCAATTAATTTTTAATTCAAACTCCATATTTCTACACCAAAGTATTTGCAGTTATCCTAATATCCCAAAGTTTGTTATTTGGTAACTACAACAAATGTAGTATTATTTTAAGCGAGTATTTTATTTCAAAACATTTATATATGTGCATGTTGATATTTTTAATTTCTAATAGAAAATGTTTCAGGCAGCAGATAATATCACTTGCCAATCAGCAACATTCCAACCTCCCGCTTTCCCTCAGTTTTTAGAATCAATGTCAAGCAAGATGTGCATCTTATAAAAGAAAGAAGTCTCAATCAGCACTTGAAGGGACCACTGAGAATCTTCCAATGAGTTCCAGATGTTTGGCCAGTGATGCACAAGTGCTTGCACCATGGAAAAACCTTTCCAGGTGTTTGCAGTTTCATACACTGTTGCACAACAGGGATCATAAAGCTATTTCCACAAAGGAAGGCCATCCTTAATCAAAGGCATGCACATGACAGGATACCCAGACTAGCCATGACCATGGCAGAAACAAAGAACCATCCAGTATACCAGCACTGTTACATGTCTGGTCAGAGCATCCTGGAAAAGAACCTTGCTGGTCCAGATGCACTGAAGCTCATGCACAGCCCAAGCAGCATGGTTTGCATCTACAGATCAGGAGCCTGGAACAAGTCAGCTTATCCAAAGACAGCCCAGTGTTGGGACCCTGAATTCTGAGAATTTCATTCTTTCTACTCTGACAAGCAATGATCCTCAAAATCACACTGCATTTGATCTTAGGCCTTGGGAGAGACTTCCCAGACTGTGTGATAGTACTGAGATTGTTGCTGTGTAATTAAAAGTTATATCACTGCGTGAAATATGTAGAGATATAGAATTTGGGTTTATGGAATATAGCAATATATGTAGCAAGATGGAGGATTTGGGGTGTGGACTCTTCTTTCTTCTTCACCAACCTGTGTTTTCTGGTATTGGCTCAAAAGTTCCGCAGTGCAGCTCACTAATAGTTAGGTATTGGATTATAAGTAAAATCATATTACCTAGCTGCTTATAATTGGGTAAATTTGGATATAAAAGACCTTGGAACTAGCATTTGGGCCATTTTAGCCATTTTTCTGCCTTGTTAGCTAAGAAGCCCATCCCGTGCAGCTGTACTATAGATAAGAGAATAACAAACAAACCGAGACCGAAGAAATACCATCGTCTCTTGCTTCCTAATTCAAACTCGGAGTAAAACAGACTCTCAAAACCAAAGAAAATTATATCGGGACAAACCTGATAGCCTAGTCCGAGTTGTTTGATAACCTGAGCTTTAATTTCTAACTCAGAGGCAATATTGACTAGAGAGGCAGATGTTAGTTTGATATATATTGTATTCCACACTTCTGATTTGGTAACCTGAACCATGACTTATACCATATTTACAATCTAAATGACAGCCTCTGGAACCTCCTTAAGCTGACAGATCCAAAATTAAAGGATATTTAAATGTTTATATAAATAACATGAGATTCCAAGTTAGTCAGAACCAGAGTTTGAATCAGCATTCCCAATATTTTGACTTATTTTGCCAGTTCCCAAATGCCATCTCTAAAATGAACACTACTTATGGTGTTCAGTTCCTTCAGGTTAAAGCCATAAGCTATATAAATTATTAGTTAATATTCTGAAAATTATTTTGTTTTGTCCAAAACTTTGAAATGCATGAACACTTAAAAAGTGAATAAGATTATGGTTAAGTTCAGGACTTTTTCTAAAAATATATACAAGAAGCACAAAAGAAAAAAAACAACACAGAGATTTAGTTTAACTACTAAGGAAATGTTTTGTTCTTAATGGATATATTCTTTTTGGCTTAAAAAAACAGATTAAAAATTATAGGTCAGAAGAACATACACCTAGTAAAAATGAAACCAGGGGAAAAGACTTGAAATTCTGACATCTGCAGTGGTCTCTTATGTAAAATGGAAGTATTTACAGCCACGTGAAATGTTTCCATTGCTTTTTTTTTTGTTTGTGCATCCCAAGTGTGCTTGTTTCTGTATTGCTAAGTTATGAATCTTACAAAAATCAGAAGCAGATTTTTGGATTTATACTACAAAGGGGTAAATGTAGCAACAACAACCATCCAGCAAACTGAAAACTCTTGAAGCTGCATATAGGATAAACTACATAAAATAATTTAAATGAAGTACCATTCAGCCTAGGCCAATAACTGATCATTCCATGCTGCAATGTACATTCAGTATTTATAAAGCATGACTGCAGCTAAATACCTACAAACACATGTTGAATTCCGAATCTGACTTCCTCAGCACCAGCACATACCACTGTTCAGTAGCTTTTAAGTAGGTACTTGACAAAGAATCAACTTGCCTTCTTTCAAATGTCATTTCTATTTAGACTCACTAACAGGATTTAAGTTTGTTGGTTTTTTATAGTTATGTTGCAAATCCCCTCTCCAAACTTTAAAGTCAGATTTTGGTTGTGGTTTTGTTCTTTTTTGAATTATTATTATTTGAGCACTATGCACGTGTTTGATAAGAGAACAAAACATAGTACACCATGGTGAAACCACAAAAGAAAACAAAACTGTGTGGTTTGATCCTGGTTAGAACACTGGAAGATAGCTGTGGACAGTTCTGAGGGCAAACAGGAACATCAATGGAATGGAATCATGTCAAGAGGATGCGGTTGTTTCTATTGCAATTAAATAAATTTGAAATGCTTCAAAGGCAGTTAGTAATCCACTTCATGATTATCTCCTAAAGACATGATCTCACATAAACTGCAAGTCATTTGCATTCTCTGAGCAACTATTTTAATTATATGAGCTACGAAGTACAGTAAGGGTAATTTAAAATGAAAGTATTTTGAATAATACATCATTCAAGCACGTTTAATTCAAAATACGAAAGTATGAACAAAAAAGAAAACATCAAAGATCCAAGGCATAATTTGTTTTGTTTTCCTTACTCTGTATATTTATTAGCTGGCTTACGACACCTCAGTATAATTTAATGGCACTTTTATTTTAGGAGTGTTGGAATCTGTTTGGTTCCTGCTTAAACACAGACAATCGACAATGGATCTCTCCATTTTCAAAAAGGCAACAATATCAGTTTTCTATATTGACCAGTATAGGCCTAAAATGACAGTAGCATTGTTCATAATTTAAAGAGCTATTAAACTCATAATCACATGATGATGGTATTTATTTCTAAAGACACTCAAAGTCATTACCTAAATCACTTTGGTTCCTTTGAAATAATTTTTAAAAGGTAGCTAAAGTTTTTCCTATTAAAAAACACATTTTCCATGTGCTTTTATGCATAGGAGAGTATGATCAGTATATGTAACAAAATTATCAACATCTAGGAATAAGAACAGGATCACTAATTCAACACCTGAATTATTCCACTCATTAGAGTCCAGAAAATTCAGCCAACATTTAAAAACCCTCCTGTAGAACCACCAAGTTTCAGTTCAGACACATTACTTCTTCATCCCTGGCCAAGAAATTTCATCTTTATAAAGGCGTAAGTTTTCAGAAGAAATTTCAAGTGCATCAGTTTTTGCTTGTCCTGTCTGACACCTCAGAAGAAAACCCCAGATTTTTACAAGGTGCTGAGCATCTATACAGTAAAACTGAAACCCTGTGTAATACTGGGGATTCCAAACATCAGACATTTTAAGTTGTTTGGTTTTTTTTTAATCTGCGGTAAATTTTTCTCAGCAAACATAGAAACAAGCATTTAACAGAAAAGAAAAATTTCAGAAAAAAGCTCCTCAGTGTCTTTGAATGTAGGTATCTATTTTTACTCTGTATTTGGCTGCAGCTCCATAAGATGTCTTTTTAATGCTTTTTCAGATAATTTTTCAACCATGATCTCTCTCTTGTTCTGGTTTACTGTGGAACTACATAACCAAATGTCGGTTTAATAATGAATAAACCAGACTTGACAATCAAAATTAACATGGTGGTTCCTCCAAAACTCTCCCTCCAAATACAATGCTTCTATCATCTGGCAACTCTCAGGATCTTTTCAGAGGTCTCTCTTATTAAAGACCCTTTGAAAATGTTAGGAGCTGTGGCTGTAATGTTAATATGAGCTGAATCTGTAACAGGATTGATCAACCTCATTAAGTTCTGTGAGAAGCATGCCTAATTGCTTTAATTATCCACGTTCTCATGCTCCAAATACATTAAAGCAACTATTCAGTATTTCCCCACTCATTTTCCCCCACCGTATCAGCAATCCCAATACTGTGGGATAAAACCTCATGTCATGACCCATACTTTTATGGGGTTCTAAAGCATCTTGCCTTGTTTGGTATTGCGTATTTGATATAGTATTACTTATCTTGAGTGACATAGAGCATACAAGGATGTGCACCAGCCATATGTTGGAGATGGGTTGATCCAGTACCTCCAAAGAACAGACCCAAACCAAACAACAAGTCTCTGATTCACTGAGAGGGTTCAAGAACATTCCAGACTTCTCGTCGATACAATACAGTATCAATCAATTCAAACTGCCAGCATTTTTAAAGGTAATGTTTTCACAAAAAAGGAGCACTAAAACCTTAGGAAAGCATAACTTTTTTTTCACAAGTACCAACCACAGAAGAAAATAAAATGAGTCTGCCTCCTGAAGGAACCACAAAAATTAATGAATTTTCAGGAAATAAGATGTGTATTAATTAGTAGTTTTAGGTATTTATTGATTTTTTTCTTTCACATTGTACATACAAATAGGTAAATCACACACTGTGATTTCTACTCTGACCAAACAACTACTCCTTTTATTTTTTCTGAGGAATAGAGGTGCAGAAAACATGAATTCTTCAATCTATTAATTCAGATCAATAACTGAGTTGCAACTGGGCTACCTTTCATATCAAGAAAACTAAAAATTAGATGGATTTATTTATCATGAAGTTATGGACACTTTTTCAGCCCAAATTTTGCATTAGTAAAAATAGTATTCAATATTTGTTCCCTGTTAAATCCAAGGCAAATTGAATTCCATTGAAAAAGCCACATTGAACTTTAATTAAACTATCATTTATCTTGTTAATTATAATTTGTGACAACTGCTACAAATGATAGCTATTAAAAGATATAGGAAGGAAGAAGCAAATTATTCTAAAGGATGCATTTCATAATGTATGCTGAGCAACCTTCTCTGACAATCTTGCATGAAAAAATTCCTCTCTCTGATCTCTTTTTTTTTCCACCATTGCATCATTTTTATTATTAATTCCTCTCCCCCTTAATCCTTCTGTAACCGTTTGACCCTTCTCCTGGCCTTTCAGTTAGATAGTCTCATCTATTCAAGGGTGATTTCTTTTTTCCACGTGTACTGTGGTACATTCAGATCACAGATTTAAGTGTGTATTGGTGTCCAGATTGTGTCCTTGATGTGAATTTATTGGCTGTTTTTGTTGCTCATCCACGCCGGGGTTGTCCTCCCTCATACAGGCCGTTCTCCTCCTGTTTACCTTGGGGAGATGCCCAAGGCAGATGAGATAGGCAGGGCTCCGTCCTCCCCCAGTGTATCACGGCACAGATTGCAACGCACCGCTAACCTCCACTGCCCACTGCCAGTATTTCTTACAGGACAGACAGGGCCAAATCCTTCTGCTCTCACCAAGTACCACCACTGAGCTGATTTACAGCACACACAAAGACCAGGGACTTACGATAGAGAGTTCTTGTTGCAATATGTGCATGAACTCTAATTCTGTTCTCACCATTCAAGAACACAGAGAAAGGTTGTGTGGTGAAAACAGAATTAATTGCATTGTCATATTTCACTGTGAAAGCAAAATCTGGCACGTTTGGAAGAAAAAAAGCTGATGCATTACAGCAATATCAGCTCATAGCACACAGGCCAAGGCTACCTCTAAAATTTCCACTACAAACTTCATCTTACCTCTACCTTCAAGTCAGAGAAAACTTTTCAAGCAAAATTAGCAATGAACTCCTGAGCCCAATAATGTACTTTGCATATAAGTGGTTTAACAGAATTAATTGGGAAGAAACAATAAGTTAACAAACTAACCAGCCTAGAAGATATGAAAGTTATTACCTCTTTTTAAGGAAAGAAAAAAAGGAAAAAAAGCCTATATCTTAGTTTAGGTTTAAGCAATAGGTATACATGTTTCATTAAAACACTTTAAAGACCTACTTAGTTGAAACTACATAGGTGCATCCAAGCTATCCTACTATTTAACAAACTACCTTACTATTCACATCCATATTAACTTCACAGCATGATACACTGTGGTGATGAAATACGGGCACCCTGCCAAATATATTTGTTCCTTAACCATGTTTAAAGACTATTTACAGATTTGAGGTCTTTTGGTATTACTACATAACAAGCATGAGATATTTGAAATTATCTTAAAAGTAACATGCTGCAAATGCTTGAATGTATTACCTCCATGCATATTGCCTAGTCTTTAGTAGCAATGCTGGACATTACCCTATCAGTTAATTGATAGTAAAATTTGGGAAAATAAAATATTGAAAAATCCAGAGTAGGAGACTGAGGCTATGCTTTTGAAATTAATTGGGAGTTTATCTTGGAGAGTCAACATTACCACCTTCCCTGTCCCTGGCTGTATAACTGTACTGTGGCAGAGCCTAAGAGCACCAGCTATTGATGAAGATCTCAGCTTGCCAGGTGCTTGACTAATAAAAGACAAAAGGCCTGCCAGTTCTGCTAAATAACTGTTAGTGTGAGCTAAAAACAGTGTTTCAGCTTTAAAGATATGCTGGCTGATCTGAAAATAAGCATATTTCCATACATTTTTAAAATCAGACCTGTCATACCTTTATCTTGAATTAACTATCAACTGAGATATTCTCCCAAACCTTTTTCATGGATTTGAAGTCTCTCAACTTCAGCAAAATCTACTTAATCTTAACTGCATTGCCTTTTCTTTTTCGCCCTGTATGAGTAAAAGTCTGTTTTGTTTACTGCTGATGAATAACCAAGTTGAGAAAACTGCTAGAGGAAAAAATAAGGAAATTATGACTTCTGATGCTAGGGCCAATGATATTTTAACAATTTCTTCATGTGTTACATAGATTTCTAAAAATACTGTAAATCTGAAATCATTATCTTATTCCTCTATTTTTGCAATATATGCTTAACACATGTGAGGCCCTCATTTTCTGGTAAATCTTCATGGAAAAGCTCATCACCCCATTTGCCTGCCTGCTCATGAAAAAGTTGACTATTCAGTTGTGGGGAAAGCTTTATGAGATCTGGAAAAGAGAAAGAAATGCTATTTTTCTCCTACAAGAGAGTAACATTTCCCCCTCCAAAAAAAAAAAAAAAAAAAAAAAAAAAAAAAAAAAAAAAAAAAAAAAAAAAAAAAATCATGACTTCAACAAGTTGGGTTTTTTCTCATGCATGCACTTTAAGTTATGTATGGCTTTCTTTAAAATATGTTCTTGATGTTATTAAGTTGTGATACCAGCAAATTGTGATGAATTTGGGTAGTATAACAATGGATAATTAATGCTGGATGGAGCAATGCTTGGATAGAAAGGATGATTCTACTAATGAGGAACATCTGAGAAGCATATAACACAAACAGGATGTTGTATATTTTCCATAGTTCTGATTACACACAAAAAATAATTCAGCCATTCCTAAAAATATTAGGTCTTTACATAAAAGTACATTAAATGTACTGGGTTATTTTCCCCTCCACCAGGCAAAATGAACACCTTCCTACTATTCATTAAACCTTGTTCCCCCACAGTTTGCATAAAACAGCCTCCTGCTATCATACACAGAATGACTGCATAAATTTAAAGAGGAGGTATCAAAACAAAGGGTATAAGCAGGCAGAGTTCTTTTAAAATGACATGTATATGATAATACATGGAATATTTAAGTTACACCTTCAAAGGGATGCTACACAACAAATTCAGCACGCTATCTAAATATCAGTAAGTAGCTTATAAGCCATTAAAAACATAATTGCTTCATTAATTCTAACTGAAGTTACCCAATTACCTTTTTTGCTACCCTCGTGTCCTAAAAATTTTACGCTTCCAGTGCAAAATATCTTTTTTTTTTCCTTCAAAATACAGCTCTAGTTCAGTCTAACCTAGGGTATTATAAATATGTGAACTTGGCAGTAAGTTGACTTTTTTGGGTAAGTTAAATTATCCCCTACTGCAGCATAATTAAACTATGTCATTCAATAAAAATAAACCTAGCAGGAACTCAACGCAGTAACTGTAATTTGCCCATTCTCATGTCACCAACACATCTCAGTCTTAACATAAACATATTTTTCGTTATGACTTCTTTAAGGGAGATCAAATCTGAATTTTTCAAAAGTGTTAGGCAGTTTCATGTTTGGCTACAGTCCAAGGGTTGATGCAGGCTCCTTTTGACCTTTGCAGACTATTTATCTATATTGTCCAGTAATTTAACTCCCTCATTTGCTCTTGAGCCCCTCTTCACACTGCCTGCAACACCAGTTCCCTCTAAGCTACTTTCTACTGCAAGCATAAAGAAGAAAATCTGGAACTTGGTAACACGGATCACTCAAGATTCCTAATATCTGGGACCTGGTAAGACTATGTCATATTTCAGCCACATGCCTGGGTCAGTCTTTCAAAAGTTTCTGTGCAGTCTTGTCCTTTCTTACGCGTCATGAGCCCCTCTTGGCACACAACAGAACCAAAATTTCTTCAAGATGAAAGCTGTTCTTTCCACTGCAGGCACTTAGAACCAGCAATAATTACAAGACCATCTGTGGGAAGTTCCTTGATGGAAATACAGGCTGGGTATGAGGCAGTGAAACTGCAGCCAGTGTTATGGGACAAAGCAGCCTGACAAGGTCGTCACTTTCTGCTCTGTCACATGTACCAGGGGACGCCTGCTTTAGCACTACAGCAACTCACTTTCAAAATGCTATAAACGTGTAGGAGCAGACAGAGAGATATGGAGAGCATTTCTTCAATGAGTGGAGATGTCTCATTCTAAGTGTGATTGCTGTAGTGTTACACATATTAGATGATTTATGAAAAAAAATTCCCATTGGTTTTGTATGTTTCCCACACATTTTTTCATTTTTCCTAATTGTCAAAGTGTATACAAATTTGCATGAAACTTTTATAACTCTTCAGTGAACTCTTAATTCTGGGACAATTTCAGGGCCTGGCCTCTCTGAACAGAGAGATTATTTTGAGTAGTAAATGTAACTTCTACTTGACTATAATGGTTTTTTCACTAAGAATGCTTGCATTTGGAGGCCAAGTCTAGTCCCAGTTGAGAGCAGCAGCAAAACCAAGTGTTTCAACAGATTTTGCACCAGACTGCAAATTCAAATGACAATTTCTTTTTCAGCTGAATATATTCCAAAATAATTTGAAATAATCTCTGCTATTCAGAGCTTTAACTAAGTTTACAGATTCACAAGCTTTATTTTTCTGGGAATTTAGATTTTTCTTCTGAAATCTTTGGCAGATGGCTTTGTACATCTTCAAGTTAGTTCACTTGTGTTTAAGGCCCTTCCAGTCACAGTTCTCTCTTGTGTATTTTCCTGATATTTTCCTGATAAAGCAGAGCAGAGCTTCAGCTAACAAATAATTGGCTAAAAAACCCCCAAAAGCAAACAAAAAGAAAACCCTTGAAACTCGTTGAATTAAGATGGTAAGATATCTGGAAGCAACGAGGAAAATGATACAGTAGAGAAAGAGGAAGGAATATAAACACCTTCATAACAAAAATATTCAATCTTAGGAGATCTCCTGATGGGCCTTTAGCCTTTGGCTATCCCTATATCTGTGGTAACAAGCCAAGCAGAGCCAGGGCCCATCTGCTGGCCCTAAGGCCACCTGGCACAGCCAGGCCACACAGACATTGTAAAACCTTTTCAACTCTGAAGGTGGATTGCACAATTGGAGCTACCTTGCCCAAGCAGGACTCAGCCCTTGCCCAGGCCTGGAAAATGTTACCAGCTCACTGGGTTACCAACAGGTAGGTCACACAGGTGGTTGGCATAATTAAGCATAACCAGAAAAGCAGGAATTGCCAAGCAGAGGGACATGAATGCTTCTTTTTGTGAGCATGGCACCAAGACAGCCCAGGACACAGAGGAATATACAGAATTAAATAGGTGGATAGCTCAGACCATGAATACTAATAAACCACAGCCTATCACTGTCACAGAAACTGGATGGATGACACTAAAAAACAATAAAGCCTTTTGATTTTGAAAATGAGCCATTTGAAAGTCTGGGAGACCCGCAGCTCTGACTGTAAGGAAACTGCTGCACTGACCAGAGTGCAAAAGTTGAGATAGTTTTGTTGATTTAAAGACAGAATGCCAAAAGAACACATAATATACTGTTGTATCTCTGGCTTAAACTTGAACTCAGCATAAATTATTTCAGGAATGTTTTGCATAGTCTCTTTTTATATCTCCAGCGCAAAATCTATTTTGATCGCATGGCCCTGGAATAAGCCTGTTATTTTTCACATTTTATCATTTTTGGAACCAGTATACTACAACACAGTTTTCTTATCTTTCAACCCATGCCCCCCTGCCCCTTAAGTCAAAAATAAAACACACTGCACCACTTGTAAAAGCAGAGAAACAGTCTAGAGTGGAAATCTCCATTCACTGAGCGAAGGTTTTGCATCTCCAAAGGAAAACAAAACAGAAGTTTAGACTGTGGTTAAGCTACCACATATACTATAGTAGTATTCCATAACTTAGCCTCCTTCTATAATGCAGCAAACGTTCAAAAGACAAAGCTGAGAATTTTTGTAAAAGATCACAGATTTACCCGAAAGATCATACATACAGCTGACATAGTACAGCAAGAACCTGAGATGACATTTACATACACCCTAATTGCAGTTCACCAGCATAACAAAAAATACAAAAAAAGATTCACACACATGAAAGAAGGAAAAGCACATTTCATGTAGTAATTTGAATGTTGTATACATGAAGAACAGGAACAAGTCAAGTCAAAAGAAGGCTCAAACTTGGTGGCAGGCAGGAATATCCATTTAATGTGCCCTTTGCTTCTTCATACTACTCTTTTGTTCACAGAAACAACCCCTAAAGCCCTTCAAACACGAGTTTTTTACTGCATGCTATTAAGCAGTCAAACTTAAAGATAATAGAGGAAATGTTTTTTTAATGACCTTCTCCATTTCTATGAGCAAATGCAATGCTCTTACTAGGAGAAGGACTAAAGACATTTGAATTTCTAAACACCTTGGTAACAGGCCAGCATTAGAACAAGGTTAAGATGAGAGGAAAATAAGTGGACACAAGGAAAGCAATGAAGGATATCATTGGTGGAGTTCCTTGATCTTTCAAGTTTTCTTCCAAGGTACCCATCCCAAAGATCAGGAAAGTGCCCACAAAATACACTGCTGATGTAAAATTAGGAGACATTGAGAGCATACGGGATAGAGGCTACACAGAGAAACAACAGGAATAAATAGATTGATCCCAGGTTGACTGCTACTCTGCAAGCAGCCATCGTGCTCTGCTTATGGAGATAGCTGCAATGCTAGCGAACCTCCACCCACAAGGAGTCCCACAGCCAGCAGTGACAAGGAAACGAGGAAATAATATGATTTATTCCATGTGTTCCCAGACCAACTCAAAGCACTCTGCCCTTGCTGCTCAACCCAGTAGGGTACTTTGACTGTATACCAGTAATGAACAGCTTGCAAATTCAGCCTTGAATGCTGCTCTTCTCCACATCTGTTTTTCCTTATCTCTGTGTTGATATATTTCTCTTATTTACCCTCACCCTAAACTGTCATACATTTTCTTTAAGGGGCAGACCCTAAACAGCACATCATTCTTCTGACATGTAAGCAGCAAATCACCTCCTCTGCAATGCAATTAATTAAAAACCATAAAAAGACAAACAAAACCCAGCATCCCTAGCTATATTTATCTGTGGTTTTGCTGATCAAACATCAACATGCATAAACAACATAAGGACCAGCTAAAGAAAATCAGATGCCCTACAGAACTTGGCACATCTTCCCAAAATGTTTGAGTTGAACTATAACATAATTAGTTTTAATCCTCTGTTTCAATTTCAAATTACTTAAGAAAAATAGCTCAATACAGAGTAGTTCTTTCTAGTTTGTAGAATCGAGTCATCTTCATACCATGCCCTGATTTCCAGTCAGTTTGTAAAACTGGATTATTTAGTAAAACTTAAAGGATCCTTTTTTGCCCTTCCCAGTACATAATGTCATTACAAAACCCTAAGGAGATTCAGGTTTTTTCAATGCTTTAAATTCCCATAGGCTGCAATGGAGATTACCTTTGGTAAAATAAGATTCAACTTTGGAACAGTCATTTCACATCTGAGTCATTCCTGAAGCTATTCCCTCTGAGGGACTACTAAGGTGAGTACAGGTTAGACAATCAGACCAATTATTAATCTAATCTCTGAGAATACCCTTTATCATACAATTCAATCATGAGACATGATTTAAGACTTTAGAGCAATATATACATCAGTCATGGCAGTTTTGGGAAAGGCAGAAGGAAGGTGTTTGACTTTACTAACTTTGGAACGGATATGTGACATTTTAGCTGATAGACATGCGCCAGCTGAAAGAGCATAGTCTCACATAGGCAAACATGTCTTCTCCCATTATAAGATTTTCCATAGTTTAGGTAACTATATCTTTGTCTTGTTTTTGCAATTCAGCTCATATTTGCAGAAGTTTGTATTTCTAGATCTCAGCCCATACATTCTCTATCTTTGATGATGCAGGATTAATAACCAACAAAAGATTACAACAGAGATTATTTCATTGGGCCCCCGCACCATTGTTCATCATTCATCCACCAATTGCTCTTCCTGAACAAAGACCCTAATCTAGCAAATTTAAAGCTACTTAAAATCTTCAGAGAAAAAATCATGTAATTGTTCACACCCAAGGAGGAGCTTTGAGGTTTTGAACAGACTAAACACTATGGAAAATAGTAGATACTGTTGGTTTCTAAGCAATGCAAAAAATTCCAAAATATCAGCAGTACAACAATTTTTATAATAGGGAGCAGTGTATTTATTTAGCTAATGGAAATAGAACATTGTTAGAAACTTCCTCCTCCCCTTCCTTGCATATGTACCTACTAATCAAGTAACAGGTTTTTTTTCCCATCTTTTAAAATCTCTGTTGATGATGGATGAGCTACCACAGAATACAATGAACCTGATACCTTTTTCCAGACAAGGCAGACAGCAGTTAAATACAGGGTTTGAGTGAATAAAGCTGGACTCACACAAGAGCAGTAAAGTATGTACTTAAAACTTGGTCTTTGCCTTAGGGCTTTTATCATCTTGTAGCAACTGGTTCAAATTTGCAGACTATTTTGGAAGCCATCTTATTATTCATGAACTTTGTGGGGGGGAATTTTCTATTTGCCTCTGTAAAATACTGTGCATATTCTAGACAATCTGACTGAAGTTGCCCCATTTTACCATTACTGGCTAGTCAGAAGTGGCACAGGTGAATAGTACTCATTTGTAGTTTCAAGGTTTGTTTCAGTTTGAGTTCTGCATGGACATCGAAACTTTTCTGTACTTCATGATAATTACAGCTGTCCTCTAATTAAGGTTTTTTACCTGTGTACACACAATACACATATCATTTGGAAATATATGATTCCTTAAGCATGACAATAAATGTCACTTATCAAACATTGTGAATGTCTTCCTGAAGTCTGATCTCTCTTCACCACAACTACATCCAACATGGTGCAGGAATTTTCAGAAAACCACCGCCTTCAAAATAACCAAGTGTTGATTTTAGTTCTATATGTGGAATAGCGCTTTTGAGGCATCATTAATACACATGGGAACAAAAAAATCTGTCATAGATGCTACTCCTGAGTTAATGGAGACAAAAAAATACCTCTGAATGCTTACATAATAGAAATGTATATGTAATATATACTTTATAAACACGCACATGTAAATACATAATATTGACAGGCTGACAGAGCTGAGGTTGTTCAGCTTGGAGAAGAGAAGGCTCCAGTACTGAAAGCAAGTTTATAAAAAAATGGAGAGTGACTTTTTTCCATGGGCAGATAGTGATAGCACAAAGGAGGATGGTTTTAAATTCAAAAAGAGATTTAGATTAGATGTTAGGAAGGAATTCTTTACTCAGAGTGTGCTGAGGCACTGGCCCAGGTTGCCCACAGAAGATGTGGATGCCCTGCAGCCCCTGGCAGTTTTCAAGTTCAGGCTAGGTGGGAGTTTCAGTAATGTCGTCTAGTGGAAGGTGCCCCAGCCCATGGCAGGGTGGGTTGGAACTAGACGATCCTTAAGGTCCCTTCCAACCCAAATCACTCTTCAATTCTATAATGCTGGTTTTCTTCCTTCATAGCTTAATAAAACAATCAGCATCCAAAATTATGTCTCCTAGCTCAGGTTTGTCAAATTAGACCTTTAAAAGGTTTAGTATTGCAATCTCAAGAAGAACTAAACAGTGAGAATATGAGAGCAGCAAATTCTTTTTTTCAGCTGTCACCAACAGATACCAGAAGTTTAAGGAGTTCTTCAGAATGGTGGGGAGGTCATAAAACTCCACCTAAGATAGTTCCTTGGCAGACAACATTATTTACTAGACTATTGCTTTAAGTGGTTATAATTTACAGTAAAAGCATAAGGCTGTGCCAGCTTTTAATTTCCAGTTAACACAAAAAGGAAAACACTTCCATTTTAAGATATGAGTATAAGAAAAGAAAAGGTGTTGTGTATCATCTGCTTAATGTCTGAAAGAACTCTTTAATTCGTTCGTAATTAAAAATAAAAAAAACATAGGTTCCTACGATAACAGATGTTGACTTACACCATCAAAATAAATCTTAACTGTTACAATGTTACTGTTAATCACTATGCAGTTCAAATGGAGTCAGAAAGCACAAAAGCACCTCCCTCTCTTCAAAACCACATATTTCATTAGAGCCATTACAAGAAATAATAACAAAGGAAGTCTAATATTCTGACAAACTCAGAGTGAAAAAGATGGCTGACCCTGAATTATACCCTATTATGGGAAAGCTAAGAAAGCATTATAAAATATAGTTGATATTCTTTTTGACTTTAGGATTTTCAAATAGTCTGCCCTTGACTATAGAGCATTGAAATAGCTGAATATTCAGGAGCAGACATCTTCACCTGAGTGCAGAACCACACGGAAAGATTAAAGCAAGGGGAAAGCTCTTCATCCTTTCTTTCCACTCCAGGCTCTACCCCTCCCACATCATGCTCTGAACAGAAACATCTGCTGGTCCTGCTGCGAAGAGGGGAGTCCCACCTGTTTCACATCCAGCCCGTTCCCTGCTCTGCAGCCTCTGCAGGGTGACTTGTCCAGCTCTGACCCTCAGCTTCAAAGCCTGCTCTTACCCTGTGGGGCACAGACATCCCTGAAAGGCAAGAGTGCTCTCTAAATATTTTGAGAGAACTAATAGATATTTTTCTAAGTTCTTTTTGCTTTCAGTCAGAAAAAGCAAAGGTGGACTTTTTACCTGCTCTAGCCATAGTTTCAGAAAAATATTTGAAATCAAGCCCATTCTGTTTTCTGTTTGTATCTTTCCATGGTTTTTTGTTTTTTGGTTTTTGTGTTTTGTTTTTTGGGGAGGTTTTTTGTTTGTTTGGTTTGGTTTTTTGGTTTTTTTGGATTTTTTTTGCAAAGATAAGCATGCAGTCCCCCAGAGCTCTTCTATGAAATCAAAAAATGCCAAACAGAAGCCTGTATGTATTTGTCTTATATAGAAAGAACTGATAAGGTTTTGTACAAGTCAGCCCTTTGACAAGATTCTTGAAGTGCCAGTTCTTCACCAAAAACCTTATTTCTTTCAAAAGAAAACAAAAAGCTTAAATAAAGCAACGAATAAGACTTATTCCCTACTAGTATACAAGTCTGCATGATATTTATACACTTGGTTGCTCATATACCTGATGAAAGAAAATAAAAGACAAAAGGAAGACAAGTAAAAATAACCCCTGAGTATTCAAGGATTTTTGTAAGGACTACACCCTTGCTGACATTTAAGGAATTTCTGATGATACAGAGTTTTCTGACGTGAAAGCAATTTCTGACTAGGACTTTTCATCAAACCACTGTGGGCTGCAGTTACCACAAAATTGTTTCCTACTCATTGCATGTTATTCCATGACGATTGGCATGATTGCCAGACAAAGCATTTACATGTGTTAAGTGTACATTGAATAAAATCTCACAGTGGGAAGACATTGCTTCAGTTCTCTAGCACTTCACATGCATATAGAATACACACACACACAAGCACAAACTGCAAAATACATAACTTGAATTTCTCATCATGGCAAATTAAAGGATGATTATCCGTGCAGTTCCTGTTCAAAGTAATTACATGAGTTTGAGCTCTGGGAAGAAGCACCACACCATTTGTTATCTCAAGCTTACTTTCTATTATACGCTATGAAAGCAAGCAATTTTGCACCCTTAAAAATCTTTCCTCACTCTTGCATGTGACCAAGACAATAAGTTTTTAAAAGGTGGTAGCAGCAAAGACACAGAAAATAAATATCCCAGGTATTTTAAAATAAAACTTCATGACAAATTTGGTTTGAAAAATGGCTGCAAAGCCTGAAATCAATTTGATACTGTGCTATATGAAAGTTCCTGTTCCTCACTACCCCATTCCCGGTCTCCAGGAGGTTCGGGTGGGTGGACAAGGGGAGAGTGCTAATTGAAAGCAGTACAACTCTGCCTGTGAAGAGTCAAATGGAAGAAGCTGTTTGCCTCTCTGACTTTAATGTGAGCAAAACCTAATCCAGATACGGTTGTTCTGAGGGCCTAAACGCTCACTACACAGCACCATGTGGAGTGCCAAAATCCTGAAAGTTGACCCTGTATTCCTACAAGGTCAGAGCTCAAGAAGTAGACTGAAATTTTAAGCAAGACAGACACTTTTATGTCTTTTGTCTATGAGAATTACTACGTCAAGGCAGAATAAGCTTCTGTGTATATAGAATATGTCCAAGAATAGGTAAGTCTAGCTTTATAAACAAGGAAAGGAAATTAGGTTGTTTTTCAGTACCTGCAATACTTATTAATAAGCACATATTATTATGCAATTATCCTCTTGGGAAAGCAGAAGCAATTTATGTTACATAATTGGGAGTCAGTTATTTATGATGTACTTGCAGATCCTGCCAAGCTCAGATTATCAACAAGGGAGCTCTACCCCTGACTTCAGTTGTAGTGTGACACATTAAGACATGCAGAAAGCAGAAGGCCCTAGTTATGCTGCACATCACTTAATTCCTGCCTTTAAGGTAGAGTATGGTAATTAAGTGCTAATGCTTACTGGAATTTCCAGTGGAAATTCAGGCAGTCACTCCTTGGCAGAGCCACAGACATTTTTTGGTTCTGCAGTTCCACAAGAGTTCAGTATGAATTAAAAGGAATGCATGTGATATGAATGGATATTCCTCCTGATGTGATATGAATGGACACTCCTGATCATATAATATTTATTTTAATGTTCATGAATCAACATCAGACACGAAAAGTATTTTATTCACGAAGAGTATTTTATAGCAAATACTCTAATTACACACCACGTCTGACTTGTAACGTTCAGGCTGCAGTTAAACTGTCCCAGAATGTGCAGGAAACTCAGTTCTGCAGTTGCATTCCAGTCCCAGAGCAAAACAGAGAAAACTTGTGAGGACACAGAACCCTGTGTTGACAATCAGATTTTCAGAATCACTAAGTGTTATGCTTCAGTGGCTCTGACTGAATCAGTAATTAAGCAACATTTGAAAAACAACTTCCCTTAAGTTTGAGCACGATATTCAGTAAACAAACTGCACACTCCCCAAGTCTGCCATTCATACCTGGTTTTACCCATTTTATTTTTGCAATAGCAACCGTTGAGCTTAAACAGCATTTGCACAGACTTGAATTTCCAATCTCACTCTTGCAAATTGTGTCGAGATTGAGGTTACTCATCTGCATAATCCATTTTTAAGTGGTAGCATTGGACCTATGATAACAAGCTCATTCCCCAGTCTACACTCCTTGTCCTTGTCTCTGGGCAGGTCACAGCAGAGAAAGATTGACAAGAAAAAAATTTTAATAAAAAAAAATCCTTGGCTAGACTGCTGTACTTGTATTCATTTTCCTTCTGTCATAACCTTGTTTTGGTAGCACGGAATTTGCTTCCTACTATGTAGGAACATGCAAAATTTCTGCATAGCTTTTTGCTGCAGCTGAGTGAAGAATGGTTTGCTAATGCATATTATCAGTGCATAGGATTGTTCATCCTCTTTTCAGGCCTTTTCTTTCACCTATTTTTTGAGTACGTGTGTAAATTTGGCCCTTCAGGATTTGCTGACAAAATACATGCAAGCAGAGCAGCATAATAATTCCAACTGCAGTGATTAAAAACACATGAAATTTTTCTTTTTTTTTTCTAGTCTCAGATGTTGGAACTCAAAAAAGACCAGGTTTCTTTCCCTGAAGCGTAATGAAAAGCTAACTCTCCAAATAAAGCAAAAATTTCTTACTAAAAAACCCCAAACTTGATCAAAACAGCATTTTTCTATTAAAAAAAAATAGTTTCTTATGAAAACTTTCAATACATCTCAATGTTTCTTGGATGCTAAGTATAGAAAGGATGTTGTGGTATTTTACAAGAAAAATGAATAAGAGACTTGTTATCAAAACCTCAACATTTTTAATCCAGCTGTTTTTAATTCAGCCATAACAAGCAAGACGAGAGAAAAATGGGAAAGAGAAGAACAGAAAGCTTTAAATTAGTAAGAGCAAATGGATCTTCTAGAAAACAAGCTGAAAGTAATTGAAATTAGATGGGATAATTAGTTTGGTGAAAACATAAACCAGAGATATACATGAATAAGCTAAAGAGTTTTCTCCACATGAATATTTGTGCATTCATGAAAACAGGGAACATCAACTACATTAAAGAATGATACCACTTAGGGGATCTTATATTTCATTCAGAATAAGGCATTTTATTCTGCTTTAGATATTTAAAGACTTTTCAAAGTGATAGAGAGTCTACAGAATATAACATCAAAAAGTCAGAGGCTGTTGTAACAAATATGTGGCTGGACATTTTCTATGAAAACAGCTCTAGAGGAAGGGTCTGTTGAAAGATATTACTGAAGCACGGTATCAGGAGTAAATTACAATCCTCTGAAGAAATCCAGGTCTTCTCAGTTTTTACACAAGTAGATAAACTATTGCAATTTATTTTTATTTTTTAATCACCACCTTGGTTTCTACTAACGTTGCAAAAAAAATGACTTAATCTCTCTCAATGCCAATATAATTTTTTTAGGTCAGTCTGTATGTTGGATTTAGCTTTCCCCACATCCTGACCAGGGCAAACTAGAGCCATACAGTCAATTTTGTCTAAAAGGCAGGGAACTAGTGACAAGAAATTAAAGCTGTTCCTAGAAAAGGAGAACATATAGTTTGTGTCACTCATGAAGCTATTGTCATGCTGCTCTGGCACACAGAAAGCAGAATATCCACTGTTAAAACAAGATACAAAGACAGGATAGACAGAATAAAATTCTCATGTATAATTATGGCTGTATCCAGTACAATATAGGAAACTCACCGTACTGGTTTAGATTTGGCCTTCCAAATGTCCTTGGCTGCTTAGTACGCTTTCCAGAGCCAAACCAGGGCATTCTTGGCTTCAGTTAAATTTGTGTTAGCCCAGCACACCCCTGTCTTCATTTCCCTCGACACTGAGTTGTCTTTGTAAACCGAGGAAAACAGGATATCTGCAAATAAAAAAAAAATCACAGCATCTTATTGTGAGCTTGAAGTACATGTGTCATTTCTTTATGGACACAATCCAGTACGTTTGCCTATTTTCCAAATTTAAGTAATAGAAACCAAGTAAGTCTCTTGGTCAGACGAAGAGGTTACCAGCTATATATGAAAATTGATTTTAATTTTAATCAGCTTGGCTTACAGGGAATCTGTTTGGAACCATTTTGAGTAGTTTTCAGTAGGTAAGTTTCTTAAAATGCTTTGCAATCAAATATGTGCGTTGTAGTCCTACAACATGCATGATAACACTGAGGGAATTTCCTACAGCTATTACTGCGAAATTATTGTATCCCTCTAATAAGAATTATATATAAATTACACAAATCTTATATAAAGATTTCCCAGAAGCAAATGTTGTCACGCTTCCCATCACCAAAAGGAAATGGATCCATGATAATATGAACACAGAAAGAGGAATTATTAATTCTGGTTAATAAGAATGTCTTGATGTTGAGAGCTTTTCCTGTCGTACACAACCATCATTTTACCGGATGAACTGTTCTCTGGAGTTGCCTATCCTGTAAACCAATTCAAGGGGGAGCCCAGCCAACTTGAACCATACCCACTAACTTTCTAGAAAGTTAAATGAAGTCCATCAGTTCTTTGCAAAGTCTCATTCATTCCGAAACAGAGCATCACCAGAGCTGCAAAGAACTGCAGAACTAACAAAATGATGCTTAGCTCCCCACCATCTCCGTTACAGGGCACCTGCACATTATTTGTGTTAAGTGTGAGGGAGAGAACATGACCCTCTGGGAACTGAATCCTGACAATATGAGGCATCCATTGTTTTAAATGGAGCAAGGAGAAGAGAACATAAGTTGATCTTGCAGGACTGAAACTTTAGATCTATTACTTTTTATCATATTTAAAGTCAAACTACAAAGTTACATCCAGTCCCCCGTATTTGGAAGTGCTAACTTTAATACCCATCAGCTTCAATGGAAACACAATTCCACCTCACCACACCAACATCTAGCACAGTTAGTCTGCAAAGTCAGCTCAGACCAATTTCAGAGAACACAGATCTTTTCCAAATTTAGGATTAAAGCCTTAATTCTACTGCATAAAGGAAAGTTTGTAGAATCAATGGCAAAAACATAAAGGATTGAAAAAGCATCAGACAGTTACATCCTGTTCCTTATACACACTATACTTGAATAAATTCCTCACTGTTAACTTTTCCAACACTCAGTTTTCTTTGAAGATGAGACAAATGGCACAATTTTGAGATGAGTACAGCCCAAGATACACTTTGTAGCTCTGCTACCCAGTTAAACTGAATACAAACCAACTCTGCAGTCACAGGTTGTGTTATTGCTTTGAGAGTATCTATACCACTCTCCCTATTTCTAGAGAACAAGTAGAAGGAAAACACCTCTATGATCACGTTACATTATTCATATGAAGAATTATTAGGCTTGTCACCCCCAGTGTAGTACATAGGCAAGATGAGTAATGAACAATTAAAGTTATTTTGAGAGGGGATGACAAAACCCCCTCATGCATGAAAATCTGCTTAGCTACAGACAAAACCTTTCCATGCTGTCCCAAGTGCTGCCTATATCTAGATGTGGAATATATCACTTTCTCATTTCCCTTTGCATTAAGAAGTGTTTACTGATAGAACGCCTTATGATACATTTCAAGTCTATTTGCAGATTCTGTAAAATCTTGTAATTAATTTAAAAAATCACACTGAGAGGCTTCATTGCAAGGTTTTTTCCTCCCAGCCTATTGAGTTTGTCTTATGTATTAAATGTGTCAACAAGACTGGATCTCCAGAAGAGATTGCATAAATATTAACGTAGACAGGTTCCTAAGCCTAGCTGCATGTGTGCATGCATCCTAGGAGAAATAGTTGGGCTTGAACTATTTATGGGAGTTAGGGAAAAAGGAGCAGAAGACTTAATTTGAGGCACAGATTAGTTCAGAATTTGCCGTTTGGTCAGGGCACCCCAAAAAAGTTTTCAGTCATAGGATCATGTGAAATGTTAATGGGTTTCACTTAAACTTCATTGCAGTAGTCTGAGCAATTGAAATGTTTTGGGTTTTTTTTTAATCATATCCTAATAAGAAAAATTCAGCTTAGATATCTTCCTTGCTCTTGCATTATGGTAACACCAGAGTGACAGTACTTTGCAATTACACCAGAAAAACACATCTTTGGATTGTTCCTTCCCAGAGCAGGTCTCATAGAGCTAACAACAGTACAGAGGAGGGGTACCTGCACAACCAACTACTTGGAACAACTTACCTACAAGAATTGATCACAAAGACTTGCGCTCTCTTTTCCAGCCTGAGAAAACATTTATGAAGTTGTATAACATTACCAGCACATTCAGTGTTAACAGAGAATGAACAATGATGATGCTTCCCACTACAAGAGTTACTGAAGAGCAACCAAAAATAGCAGTGGCCAGGCTAAAGCTTTCCAGGACATAGGAACAGTCTGTTTACTACAGAGCATCTTAGACATAAGAGGATAAACCAATTATATGGTGACAGCTCTGACCCTGCAGCTTAAACAAAAGTTGGTTTTACATACAGAATTAGTGTGACTTCCCAAAATGTTAACAGAGCATTTTTAGCCACACAAATTGTTTAGCTTCTATTAATCAAACCCACCAGATTCAGAAAAGGTTTCATTTGTAGTCCAAGCTCTCCAGGACATAAGAACAGTCTGTTTACTGCAGAGCTTCTTAGACACAGGGGGATAAACCAATTATGTCATGATGGATCCGACCCTGCAGTTCAAAGAAGGGTCAGGCAGTAGTATTTAACCTGTATGTATTGGATTTAGCCCCAGCAGTCAACCTCTGTTTAGGTAGCCATTAAGCATACATAGATGCAATTCTATCAAGAGTGGCGTGTTTTAGAACCCATCTCACTGAACCAATATCCAGTCAAAAAAAAGACACAAAATGTGTCTGCAGGATTCTTCACAGCTCCAAAGAGGTGAACTCACTTGTCAACTTGTCTGCTTTCATGTCACTGCTACATTACAGAAACTGGTAAAGATTGCAGCTTCTGGAGGAAAGTGCCAGGGTAGTCTTTGTGATTCTGCAGATTTCTAGAAAGAGAGCCTTTAAAGCTGACACCATTACGTCCATAATTGCCCAGATTTTTAGGGCCAAAATTCAGATAAAATTGCAAATCAAAGTTTCCTTGTTGGAATATCAATGAATTAGTCTACAATACTGATTATGAGGCATTTGTATTGTGGTAGGCCAACTTTTTGCTGTTGTGCTGTGTATCACTTGGATGGAGCCAGAGGATACTTCTATCTAAGAAGCTTTCTGTGTAAAAAAATTAAGGATGTAAATAAAGAAGATACAGAGGTTGGTTCATTAATATGCAAATGGAAGAGTTGGAATCAAGGTAATCTACTTCTAGAAAATAATGTGAATACAGTAGTACTTGAACCACAATTAAAACTCACTCTTTTGGTACGAAACAATGTGTTTATATATAATATATTTCTACACATATTGAGTCATGATGAAAATGACCTTTTTTTTTAAACCACTTGCCACTAATTCCATCAAATACAACTCTGCCAGGATCCAAACCCACAAATTCTGCGACAAGAAAGCTCTTTGCTTTTCCCTTTATCACCTAAAAGGTTCTTTCATGCCTACTTTCTCATGCCACAGGGTGCTGCCTTCCTGCCTACAAGGGCACAAAATATACTACAGGAACTATAAATCTCTCCCTCATATATGTAGAAAACTAATTTCCTATATTACTTTTTCCAATCAACTCTGCTTTTCATTAAGCACAGCATGTAATTCAAAATACGTTTGGGATACAAGTCTGAGAACTTTCTTAGAAAGACCCTCAGGTGGCTGAAGAGTAAGCCAGCATTCAAGCAGAGAGATTTCCAAGAGCTACTTGACATAAAACAATTAAATTGGTTCAATAATTTGAGCTCAAGCTCAGTTACAATTGTTAAACTCCAGATTCATAATCTACATGCAGCACTGGATTTTAAAACCAGTAAAGGATATTTGAATAAAGTTAATCCCTAATCTATTTGCTTCCCAATGGCCACAGACACTTTTACACTAGAACCTATTTCTTTAGAAATAGTTTACTCCTCTATTTCTCTAAGTGCATGAATATTTCTAGTTCATCATTGATTTTTGCACTACAGCAGCACCCAAGAACCCTGTCACCAAGCAGGGCAGCTTTGAACAATACTGGCTTGGACAGTTCATGTTCCCAAGAGCTCATATTCAGAGAAAACAAATCTCCTAACATAGCATCTGCTACATAAAAGAAACATGGTTTTAATTTAAGCAGTTTAGATTTTAAAAATCAGTTACACTTTCTTGTTTGCAAACAGTGCTGGCTGATGAATGGCATCTATACAATGGATAAATGCTAATATGACATTATTTCTGCACGTTTGACAAACTGTTAGACAGTGATGCTAAAAATGGGACATTATTTATTTTGAAAACTAGACAGAGAACAGTCCTTTTAAGTTGTCTTTAGAGCTTTTACAGCTTGGTCTACATTTGCATTCATAATTAGGGCAAGGGGGTGGATTGGAGGAAGAAATTTTCCAAATGTTTTTGGCAAAACAGCTCGGTCAGAGTGCCTTTTTTCTTTAAAAAAGAGGGAGAAACAAATCAGGTTTTTGCTTTATATAGAATACATCAACCCAAATCTGTGATTCAAAAACATTTCCTTTCCTTTCTTCCAAGATTTTGAAGCACCTAATTTCTTCTCACACATTTCTAGGCTGGCCAACCAATTAATTACTATGTTTTGTATTTAAGACACTAAATAAAAAAATTTAATAGCTTGGACCCAATTAATACAGAATTTAGATAGCATGCAGCTGTTTACAACAGTATCTAGGCTGTGCCTTGTCTAAATTACAGATGCTACATCTTTAAGCCCTCTTTTGTCTATCGCAGAATGTTTCCAATATAGCTCCCCTCTTTAAGAAAACTACCTGGAGTCTAGCAGCATTTACTGGGGACAATTTTTTTACTTACCTATAAATATTAGTTAAACTCATTCAAAGTTTTATATTTGTAGGAACACAAAGCAATAAATTGATTTTTAAATCCTGCTGGTACACGGCTCCCATGTGCCGCATGATTCTGATTAAGGTGTGTGGGTTTTAAGAAAGGAATCCCTGAGCAGAAAATAACCAAAAATTCATGGTTAGCTAAACCCCTTAAATTTAGTTGAATACAGTAAAAATAATTAAACATATCAACTGTCAGCAAAATATTAGAGGCTCCCAGCAGATACATTTTGAACATTCTGTAAAACCTCAGAACGGTTTTAAAACACTGTAGTCTTTACTAGCAGACACTGTTCTCCAGTTCATGAATACAAAGTACACAAAAACCAGAAAGGTGAGAGGTAAGTTTTGCTACCACGTGATCTTTTTCAGATTGCGCAAAATAAGGGATAGGCAAGGGGTTATAATAAAACTAACCATGCCTCCTTAAATTGTGCACACTGATGAAGATTTGTAGCTGATATGCCACACACAGCTACAGTTCTGAAGATCTGAAACTTCTGTATTTTAAATACAATTTTTTTCTCCTGTTCTTTTGGTTTACATTCTAAAGTTGACAGAGGTGCCAAACCACCTCTTATTCAATAACCTACAGAAATCAGTTTTCTTTACAAAAATGGGCAAAAAATTATTTTTCTTCTTTAGAATCAAATTTGGAGACTTTGACCTATTGTGCACAGATATACTCACATACATTGACATACAAGACGTATTTTCAATAAAATTATTCAAATTGAATGCCTTTCAGATAAAAGCATTTCTTTATGGCTTTCTAACTAGTCTAAAAAATAACAAATAAAAATTATGGCTGCAGATGGTACATACACTGCCTTCCACTGAACGTTGAAGTCTCTTATTACAATTGGACAGGGAAACTGCAAGTTTTCTTTTAACATAAATTCCTTCCCTTGGCAGTTTTTTCTGTCTCTGTATTCATGTTATTTTAAAACACTTTCATTTGATCAGTCAATATTTTCCACCGCTGACTAGGTGATGAATAGGCTTGCCACCTGGCTCAGCTTCCCACCCCCTCTCCCAGTTTGAATATTTCTTTACACACGAAAGCCAAAGGAAATGGAAAAACTGCCAGAGGTATTTTTTAATGCCTTCAACAAACAAAAATAAAAAAAAAGATTCTGTACAGACATGAAAGTCAAGACCCTCTCTGGGTCCATCTGTCACCTCCTCCCTTGCAAAAAGTAATCCCTACATTTAAGCCAAAATTAATCTCAGCAGAATTTTAAGGAAAAATATTGATTCAGTCTCAAACCATTCAGTTGCTTCTTCAAGAATCTATTTCTATTTTGCTGAATCCTTTTCACATATTTTAGTGCTTTCTCAGCTTCCTGTATGCAGCCTTTCCTTTCCCACTTTTCTATTTCACTTTTTTCTTTTAATATCGCTGTTGAAATAACAAATCTCTTCTGCTCTTCCTGCTTTTCAGGTTGCTGTAGTGCCTGTCTCCTGTAGCTCCATCTCTGCTTCATCTCACCTTCTTTTCCTTTAACTTCCAGCCCTGCTTTTGCATTTTCTCTCTGTGTCATTCTACCACACACATACTCAAGGTAACCCGACAGTAAGTGATCCCCATGGATCCCTCGTACAATTCATCTTCCTCTTTGGCACCTAGAATAATTGATTACTATATCAATAATCCTAGGATACATCCTCGGGTGGGTAACACCCACCAACCAATAATCTATAAATGTACTATCAACCACCAAAGGATCTACACATGATGATGGTCTCCATCATCTACTCAGGATTGACAGAATTCCCACAGCTCCTTAGAGCAGAGTCTGCACTTCCTGAGGATGCTTCTCCAGTGTAACTACAGCATCTTCCACATTCCTAAGTCAGGAGTCACATTTGTTATTAGTTACTATTCAGTTCCCATAAAGGAATAAACCTCCTCAACAAAGTACAAGTGAAAACCTTGGAGTACACCCCTGATAAACCTGTGCAAAGCAAATGTGCAGGAGGATTGTATATTCTTGCACGTCTTTGCACTGTTACACCACAGCAAACTTAAAGCAAAGCTTTATTAAATTAACTAGAACAAATCCAGATCTAAAGGAAAATTTTCCACGGGTTGTACTTGGAGAAGGACGACCTTCAAATTAAGTCTTCAGCAAAAAACCTCATACATTATCTGCCTTCTCATACCATATCTCCCTCTAAAAAGAAATACAAAAATATAAACCAACATTATTAATTCAGGGAGAAAAGCTATACCAATCCCAACTCCAATATCTAGATCTTGAAGCCTTCATGGAAGTTCTTAGCTGGTGATATCAGACCATCAGCTTCCTCAAAGGGAATTAATTTACTGTGATCCGTTCTGCAGAAAGGATAACTGTGTTTCATTTTAAGAGACTTATTCCAGCTAATGATCCTGCCCACATATAAAAGACTGAGGATATGAAATATCCATATTACAGCACTGAACAGTCATACTGCTGAATGTTCTAATCAAAACTCACATTTTCAGAAGAGAGTGGGCAAGCACAAAACTCAGATTTTGGATAACTTTTGGGTTATTCCCTCCATCATGACCACTGGTACATTTCTATGTGGAAAAAGACTTTCTAGTTTGCTTATAAAAACGGGTCCCCATCTTCAGCTCCATTTTAACAGCTTTTTTGTTGTATCACAAGTGTATTTGGGCCGTTAGAAGGAGCTTGTGTTGTTCTGACAACATTACAACAATTATACTCTAGTCATACCAAACTGTTTCAGAACCTCCTGCAAACTTCATACAAAAGCTGCAGGGAAAAGCATGGGAAAAAGGTTTTAGTTAAGGTGCCTCTCAGATTTTCATATCTCTGCCTGCTTATTCTGAGTCTCTAAGGCTGAAATAGTTGGCATGAAGTAAAAGAAAGTTTAGTTTGCTCCAAATAAGAACTGCTGAGTGCTCAACCTTGACAAAGATTGCCTGTAGCTGGCCCAAACTCTAAATATCCAACAGCCACCATTTAACCTTTACTGCCTTGTTTTACTGCTCCACAACTGTTACATCTGAATCACAGAACCATTTATTGGAAAAGCCCTCCAAGACCATGGAGTCCAACTGTTAACCCAGCACTGCCAAGTCCACCACTAAACCGCGTCCCTAAGCACCACAGTTCTTAAATACCTCCAGGGATGGTGACTCAACCTCTTCTCTGGGCAACCTGTTCCAACCAATGCAGGTCTGCCCTTACTTCTGAAATACTTCTAGACAACGCAAACTCAGACTTTAGCAGTACAGTTTTTTTCACAGTGAGAGGTTAACACAGTTTACTTGCTGCTTAGTCTCCAACACAAGAAAATCTCTCCCTTCTGCTATAGTGAGATGCAGATAGTATGTCAGTTCATTCTTCATCACAATTCTAATTCTCGTTTTCTAAGGAGTCTCTCTTCAACGTAACAAGTCCGGAGTTGAAAGCCCTAGTATTAAAAGTATAACTTGAATAAAATTTAGGAGAAAAAAGAATCAAAATCGTCTTTTGGTAAGGAAAAACAGATTTCTACCTAGTTAATTCTGCGTTTTAAAAATGATAGGAGTGTGAAATTTGGCACAGTCAGTAAGCTAGGGTTGCACAAAGTTGAAATTGCAACCATTCTCCATGTCCATGAGGTAGAAGTAATTTTACGACAACTTTTGGGGGTTATTTGGGTCTTGCACTTATCTTTTATAACAGTCATTCTACCAAATAAAACGTGTTCTGCAAGTTGGTTACCTCACTCATGTACTGATTAAATCATAACATCAGATGTTCCCACGGACCTGGGTGGCAAACATTGATCAACACCAAGGTGGTAAGCATAGATTATCCAGGTGTAAATGTCTGTGAGGGTTTGGTAGCAAATAGGCTGCATCTGCATTTCTGCAGAAAACTTTCCTGAAAATTCAATTCCAGCTTGCATTTAATTCTTGCATATACCTCCTGTGTCACCAGAACCAGACAATACATGGAAGCACTGAATCCATTTTACAGAGATAACTTAGAGGGCAATTGAAGTCAGAGAATGAAAGAGGGACATAAACCTCAGAAAGTCAGTGCTCAAAACAGCAATGTTGTGTTTACCTGTGAAAAATTTCCCATTCCAGTGATGGGCACATCCTGCATTTCAGGTTTCTCTTGCTTATTAACAGAAGACCTGTCTCCTGCTTTTCTGCCAGGACTTTATAACTGGCCTCAAAAGTAGCAACTACAGCATCACTGCCCAGTAGCAGTGGTGCCTTACTAGAGCCCCGAGATATCCTTCAGCCCTGCTTAGCATCGTTCACCTCTGGGCTGTCTCTGCCATTTCTTGTTCAGGAAAACCGTGTCTTTGCTGGTTTGTCTTTGCCAAGTATTTACAAAAAGATCAGCGATTCACATAAAACTGAAAAGACACCTTGCTATCAGAGATATGCTGCCACCAAAAGGTAAGCACAATGTTTCCTCCAAACCTCCAAGCTATTCAGACCAGATATTTTGGCTAAAGAGATCCATAACCCTAACTGCATTTGGTGCAGTTTCCTCTCTAGGGCATCTCTATGTCTATGTACATTTGTGTCTTGCTCTAGAAAATGAGTCCTGCACGGTTCAGTCATAAATCACAACATGCAATTCCCAAAGTGGTGGAAGAGCAAACATAAACACTATCATTAAAACACAATTACTGCCAAAGCCGAATTTTGTTCTTTCATTTTTCATCCCGTTTCCTAGTTTTGAACACAGTGTGAACTTTTAATGAAGTAAGCATTTGTATGTACGCTGATATTCAAAAGCAAAAATATAAGGAGTCAAAAATTTATAGCAACACAAGTCACAAAGATAAGACATAGGGAGAAGGAGAAAGGGGGAATAAAACTGAATACCCTCAAGGCAACTTCTAATCTAAAGCTATAAAAATTCTTTGTAGTTTTATTAATTCCACTGCTTAAGAAAGATCTGCAGTCTGTTTTCAGTAAAAGCTATATGGTACTTAATAATATATCAGACAGCAATTAAGTCAGCAAATGTGCCTGCAGCATTTTGCATTAGAGACATGTTCTGAGAACTGCAATGTGCCAGATTAACACAGATCTACAAACCGGTCTCACCTCACAAGCTTGAAATGTTCACACAGAGTAAACAACATGTTTGGTACAGGGAATTTTAAAGCCTAAACAAAAGCCTTATGAGCACATTAGATCGGGTCACATACCAAATAAACTACACACTCAAATAGCAGTGAGACGCGGACAAATATCCTCTTTATCCACTACAGCACACAATGAATGTTATCCCCTAAATGAAGAGCTCTCTGTTTTAATGCAGAAATTACTGCCTTTAACAGTTTTAAACCAGAATTCAGGTTGCAAGAGGGATAGAAAGAGAGGACTGACTCCTGCCATTAGAAACAAGAGGCACATGTGTTTGTCTGTTTTGGCAGTCATTGACACAGCAGTTATTTTCCAAGAGAGAACAAACATACCACCTAGGCAGAAAAATGTTTGTTTACACTGCACGACAAATGTGAAAAGTTTAATTTCTCCGTTCTTACAGGAACAGGCTTTGCAAACACAGCTTTAATACCAATTTGAGAAACTAGGTCAAAAATGCAAGATGCTCAGCATCAGAATGAAAATTAACTAGCACTTGCGTATAGATCTACTATGTAAAAGAAAGTAGACTGGCTGATTTCCAGAGAATCAAGAGATGATTGTATTGAAAAAAAGTTTTTCAAGAGGACAAATGCAAGACAAAGGTGTAGAAAATTCAGAAGCAAAATTTGTCAGAAAAAAATTGCCAAAGTGAATTTTGTAGATGAAGAAAGGTAATATTGAACAGCACCAGAGCTGGAACTTACAATCAAAACGCTAAGAAAACGCCACTTTTTTACATTTATTTCACAGTCCAGTTTAACAAAGCAATTCCTAAAGTAGCATGTACAGTGAAAGTATTTAGTTTATAACCAAACATATTATAATTATTACACTCAAAGGATGTTAAAATCCCTGAAAGAAACTCTTCTAACTCCTCTGAATAACACTTATTGTTAAAACTACGTGTAGCTGTTTCTGATACATTGCTACAGCACCTCTCTTCATTTCAGTTCTATTAAAGTAATCCCAGTAGAAGAAAGCCTACATACTTCAACTTAAAGAGGAGTTTGAAATGATTTGGGAATTTCCTCATGTTCCTGCAGAGTATTTAAAACAAAACAACAAAAATCCCCATATGCTTCAATTCCAATGTCTTTAGCACTCACATAAGTATGTGCAAACAGTAGAGGAAAAGACAGGAAATTATTTCTATGACAAAAACCCAAACATTCTTTAAAGAAAAGTTAAGATTACTAAAAGAAAAATATTTCAGGAGACTATATTCATAATCTCATGCAAAGTGATTATTTATGTGTGAGCCTGTGTCCTTCACAAATCAGTATATGACAGCAATGATTTTGATTTACAGAACAGTTCTCTGCCAGCTACATGGCACAGATTGATTATCAACATCTGGCAAGAACACCCAACAACTGTATCTAGAGCTTTAGCACTAAGTTACAACAGGTGAATTCCCAGGATTCCACATGTGGATTTTTAAAATATCCATCTGACTGTATGATACCAACCACTTCCCTACCAAGAGATAAAAAAGTTTTCTTAAAATTCCACTTAGTGAGCCTGTATAATAAACAGTAAAAATGTATACAAAGAATATTCAACCATTTCACCCTGTGCTTCAGAGAGGCAGGGTAAAAACCTAATCTGATTTGTATAACACATACTAAGGATACAGTGGGGGGAAAACCCCAGAAACAAAGTATTACAGACACAAATATCACTCATTTAGGCTACACAAGTAACACACTCATTGGTGTTGTTTCTGCATAGGCTTATCTTAATATTCATTTCATGTAGTAGGATGGAGCCTGAACAATTGAAAATATTAGCCATAGGTCAAAAGTTATCAGGGAACTCTGATTGCATTAGTCTAGAGAATCAGTGCTGCAACAAAAGGAGCAGATTTAAAGAAGCCTTTACAAATTAAGATCCTCTCACATGCTTGGGTAGCCCAATGAAGGCAAACAGGCAGCCAAAGCTACATATAGCTGCTTAGGGCTACTGCTCAAACACCATTCCTCCAGGCATTTAAATGCCCTGCTAACTGCTGTTCAACATAATGCTGCCACAGACTTCAGTGGCTTCAGACAGAAATACTGAGTCAAACCCCCTGAAGTGCAGTATTTTCCTTGCACAGAGAAAATTTCTCTAGCTGAGTCCCATTCCTTTGACTTGTTCTGGACATCTGTGTCAGCTCTTCCAAGGAACAGCCAGAGGCAGACCACCTATACTGAGAGGGGCCACACTAAGACATCAAGAGTCATGCGGCATAAGCATGGACATCCCCACTTGGGTGGCTTAGGTTCCAAAAGTCTGGGAGACTGAAAACAAAGCTGCAAAACTGTTATTAAATTTTGCTTCCAACAGAGGAAAAAAATTTAATCTATTTCCTCCAAGGTTGTTGGATCCTCAGTCAGAGGGCAGCCCTGAAGAGCTGAGATGATGGAAGCCTGTACCAAGTAGAATAAAACTGTCTAGACCTGCCTAATGAAAGCGGCACAAGCATTTCCTGTCCAGTTTGCCTGCTGCTTGGATTCCTGACTCTCCATTTGTGGGCAAAATGAGTGCCTAATTAAAGAAGAGTATTCACAGCCTTCACTACCCAGCAGCAGGTTTCCCCTTAAGGGTGGGTCACCACATCCTCACATGATCTTTTCCAATGAGATGGATTTGAGAGCTCCAAAAGCTTCTGACAATTTCTATCTACTTTTTCCAGTACCTGAAATGCAGCAACAGCAGCACTCTGATTTTCAAGTTACCCATCAGAAGTAGCTTTCCTCCTCTTCTCCTGAAGTTCTTACATGTGAGTCTGGCAGCCCACAGCATATCTGATGAGATGTTTTTATAGCCACTAATACAATAGGATATCCATTTTAGCCAGATGTCATGTCAAAACAGATTCTGATATCTCTAGATATCATCGCTGACGTAAAATAGAATTTGACAGTAAAAAGCCTTACCTCTGGTTTGACCATAACTTGCATTATTCAAATATTTCTCAAGTTAGGCGTTTTTTAGTAACTTAGTACTTAATTCTGAAGACCAGCTAATGATGCACAGCACATGTGAAAAATCTGTGATCCTAGAATTAAATGGACAATGCAGAAATAAACAAGACCTCCTTAATAACTGAGACTTCAGATTTCTTCAAAGTTCTGCTCACATCCTTAAGAGTAATTAAGACCCAAAAAAAAGTCTTTGGACAGGTGAACAACATGCCCTGTTGGCATGGAAACTGTACAGTACTACAACTTCTTTCCACAATTCTTGGCAAACAGATGAATTCTCACGCAACTCTCAACCACACACACCTTGGGAGCTAGAGCTACACTTCTACTGCAGCTCACTGATGTGGTATTTATTCTAAGCACTAAAACCCAGCAAAATTACATTCCAGGAACATTTCAGGAAATCCCTATCCCAGTCTACAAAAATTCTTGTCTCAGAATACAAAAATTATGATACTCCACAATGTTCTACTTAGAAGTTTTAAAGTTTTTCTGCATTTTACTCAATTTCTGCACTATTTTTACACTTTCTCAGTGTATCAACAAAGGAAATAAGTTCCTTAAAAATGAAGGTCAAAGCAATAATTATGTATGGATCCAAAAAACCAGTAGGAGTCTAGCTCAAACTGGAAGCCAGGTGGGAGGAAAGCTTCAGTCTCATTGTGTTAACTTCTATCGGGAACAGTTATGGAAGCATCTCTGATGTAAACTTCTGCATTACGACAAACTTCATTTTTCCCTTTTCATGCTACAAAAAGGGTTGGCATATTACCTCAAAAGACATGGAGAAAAATATTCTCCCAAGACTTTCCCAGCAGCAGAAATTCCCACACTTGAACAGACAGCTTGCATGGGACCGTCTGGATATCCTGCACATGGTGCATTCCAAAATTGTTGCGGGCAGAAGCAAGCAAGTGGTGGTGGTTGAGGAAACCAATGGCAGAAGCCATTTTTAGGGGCATTTCCTGCACAGTGTCTCTGCGTTTTGAAGTTGCTATTTTTTTATAACAACTACCATATCTAAGAAACATAGCATTACCGTTCCTTATTTAGAGAGGTTTAAAAATTCCCTCAGTACCCAAGAAGCTAAGAAAAATGAGGTTTGTATTCACTTCTTATTCAAGGTCACATAACAAAATCAGTAGTGATTACTTGTCTCCAGTCCTCTCTCTTTTTGCATAGTCACTCATCCTCTTCAAGTAGCTCCTGCCAAAAAAGTACATCTAGTACTGAATGCAGAACTACCAGTGTTGAAGTGCAGGACTAAGAAGAACCTATCTATCCCAGCTCTTTTGTTTAAGCAGAATACTAATCCACCCCTGGCAATATGTTTAGTCTTAATCCTTTCTGAGGTTCAGTCTTTCCTTGCAGCTCATGTTTTCCAAAGTGTTCATTACTGAAGTTCCTCTCTGGACTCTTGTCAATTGGTCTACATTTCTGAAAGTACAATTTTCAGAGGAGATTTCACAGTCACCACCAGAAGAGGAGGGATAAGCAGTTTCTCGTCTCACTTTTTTGTGTCTTTACCATGTGCATTTACCATGTTTATTTACCATGTTTTACCATCTAGCAAAAGTCCCAGATTGTTTTTGCAGTACTGCTGTTTCATAGCACTGTTATTACTGTTACTCTGCATCTCCTATTTCTTTTTTTGTACTCCCCCTCATTTTAAGCAGAAAACTTTGTGTCTATATTTCAGCTCCATCTTCTGATTTCAGATCACTGCTCTGATTTGTCTAGACCATTCTCATTCCTTCTTCACGAGAATTGCGATGCCTTTGAAATAAACTTACCAAGTCTGAGAGTTACCACATTGTTCTGTCAGCCTAAAACATTGAAATCAGCAGACAGTTCAGACTGGAGCTGGGTATGACCTCACCTAACATCCTCTCTTGTGGTGATAGCTTAATCACAAAAAGCTATATTTTTTCCAACCAGAGTACACCACTATCCATATTTCCTTAATTTGGTTAGGAAAACACTGCTTTTTGGGAGAGTATTTAAAGCCTTGGCAAATTCACAGCAGTGTTTCAAAATGGCTTTACTTTGTGCATTAGATATATATGCTATTCCGGGGGGAAAAACAAACAAACAAACCAGAAAACCCCACACCAGATTTGTCAAAAAATTATATCAAACTGATGCAGTGTATTTTGAATATTATTTTTCTCCAAATGCAAACAATTTGTTCCCACAAGCATTTGTAAGTCACAATTGCAGTGATCTGCCTCACTGACTTTCTCTCCCCACATTTATGCTACTACTGCTGCTTCTTTGAAGAAAAAAAAGAATTGCCTTTTGTCTTCATCCAGTTCTTTGTCCTGTCCATACTCCTCATATCCCCACTATCACCCACCACCACTCAGAGATTCCTTTGTATACTGAGCATTTAGCTACTAGCAAGCAGCTCTTTCTTCTAGCCTTAGTGAAATTGATAGTAGCCCAAATCTCATCTCTCATGTAGCCTTTTTTTGTTAAAGCCATAATGAAAATAAAAAACCGTTGTGTTGGCAGTGTTCTGTCCATATGTTTGTCCTTCCTTGGCTTTCTTCAAGGAAAGCTTCAAGCTATGATTTTTTTTTTACACTACAGATTTGAACTGCTGTAGTCACATGGCAATCTTGCCCATTTTTTGAATATCTGCTATTGCAATACCCCTATACTTCAAAAGATATTTTCACATAACCGGTTTCAATGTTTATTGTTGTCTTCTGCATTGGTTGGTGCAATAAAACATATTCAAGAAGTTCTACTAGATTTCCAGTACAGAATATGGCCAGATTGTCAGCCTATTCTTGTTTTCCTGCTGTCACATATTACTTAAGTGGAAAATATTCACCTCCTTGCTTCTGTGAATGGAACAAAACAGTAATCTAATTTCTGAAGTACAATCTGTGCATTTGCACAAGGAGTAGCTTCAATTACGAGATGCAATTACCAGTCTAGCTATTGTAAAGCACATCATTTTATCTCATCAGCTGAAGTGTAGCAATGTTTACAGCCTTCCCAAAGTTTACATGTTGGTGCAAGTGCTACTCTACCTTGCTACAGAACAGACTTTGAAAACAGGAAAATACACACTATAAAGGAGAATCTTTTGGGGGAAAACCTGAGAATTCTCCAAAAAGCATTTTTGCAGGGTGATTAAGAACTGCTTTCATGTATTTGTAATCCTTGTCCACTTCTCTTAAAGTCATTTACATGTTAGTCGTCACAGGATGTCTAAAGTTTAAGTTATCAGTACTTTACGCAACTCTGAATAAATACAAATGTTTGTAACCTTAGCTTTAAAATCTTCTGGTCATAAAGACAGTAAGAGAAAAGGGCAAAGATGTTTGCATTTTTGGACACGATATGAAAACTTTCTACATCAAGATGATAAAACAAGATTTTTCCATACTGAACTCTGGCTTCTGGCAAAACATCAAGACTGCAAGGAAGTAATTTTTTTTATCTTCTCCTTTGACAAAAATATGCATCTATGCATAATCCCATTTTTAAGCCCTGCCTCAATCTCTGAATACAGTGTAAACATAAAAGTGAATACACATAAATAAAAATTTTTAAAAAGACTTCTAATGAAAGGGACAACCACATGCCTTTGAGCCTCACATTAGGCAAAGGGCTAGTATTTAAGCACATGTTAATGTTAGGGTATGGAGAGAGAAGTTACAAAGCACAGCCTTCATTCCTTCATTAGTGAATTGCTAGTTCTCTCTATTCAGAGAAAAGCTGACATCGTTTCTATGAAGAGAACTTGCCTTGAAAACTCTTGCAGTAAGCTTCAGTAGGTTATCACACAGCTGATAAAATGAAGAACTGAATAAATTTTTATTGTCAACTTATATTTTCAGAGGACATTTAACAAGATCTTTTACAAAGTCTTTCGAAGAAATGAAACACACAAGGTGTAAGAGTACAACAGTAACTAAAGAAAAGAAACAGCCCAGAAGACTCAGAGGAGACTGTTGGAGGGACTGTTTAATGCACTCTTAAGTGACCTGGCAAAGGGAGCAACCAATGAGGTGAACTAATTTGCTGATGAAACAAAGGTATTTAAATAGGTGAGGGGGAATGGCCCAGTGAGTAACTACAAAAAGACTTTAAGGTGTCTGGACATTAAAATGGCACCAGAAGTGTAAATAAAAATGTTTTGCATGGAATAAAACAATCCATAGATTCCCTCACCAGACAAAGTCCAGATCTCTGGGGTTATAGGAGCTATTTGGATATTAGCATTAACTCAATACTTACAGCAACAGCCAAAACAGACAATGAAATGCTTTACAGAATTAGAGAATCACAGAATAGATAGTGACAGAAGAAACCTCTGGATATCATCCAGTCCAACACTTCTGCCCAGGCAGGGTCACCTAGAGCAGGTTACACAGAAACACATTCAGCTGGATTGGGAACGTCTCCAGAAAGTAGACTCCATGATAGCCCTGGGCAGCCTTTTCCAGTCCTCTGCCACCCTTGATATAAAGAAGGTCTTACTCATGCCGGGCCTGAACTTCTTGTGTTTTAGGAAATTTAGAACATTAGAGGAAGGAATTAGAGGGGAAAAAAAAAATCTTGTTTTCATGGTATGATATAAATCTACAGTTTGCCCACAACTGGCATGATGAGCAGCTCCAGACAACTCTCAAAATGTACAACAATTGGAAAAAGTCCAGAGAAGAGCAACAAGGTTGAAACCAGCTCCACAGAGAAGCAAACAAGTAGGCCAGGCTTCTGTAGCCTGGAACAGATGTAATTAACAGGGGATGTGATAGGGGACCATAAAATCATAAGTGTTATGAGAAAGAATTAAAGAAAGAAAGTATTGAGAGCTTACTTTTGCCATGGTATATGAACTGGGGTGTGTCAAATGAAGCCAAACAGGTATCAGAGGAAAAACACAAGTGGTTGTACAGGCAACAAGTGACAGACCTCAACAATTCCTTGCCAAAGGCTACTGTGTGCACAGTTTACACAGGTTAAAGGACAGGCTGCATGGATTCCTGAGAGACATGACTGTGGATTTACTAAAAGATAAAATAGATCAGGTTTAGGGAAAAAAAAAAACCAATTCAAAATGAAGTGAAAATAGTTGAAGGCTGAAAGACTATGTTAGAAAGAAATATTATACACTTGCCTCATCCTTACTTCCCAGGGAATCCATTTCTATCAACTGTAGGTTACAAGGAACTGGGGACAGGTGACTCTCTCATCTGAATCATTATGTTTTGAGATAGAGGAAAAAACTTCAGAATTATTTGTGCTAGGACTGAACCATGTCACTGTTTTACACATAGTGTCCTGACAAATACTGACCAGAGGCACCAAAGAAGGATTATTAGTCTAATAAATATCAGATACCTTGTTAGAACATCTAAGCTAGTTCATAATTTTTGGTAAGATTAGTATCTGCTATTTTAGCAGATAAATAGACATGACATGTATTTCTACTAATTCACTACACATGGTGAGTTTAGTACAGGTGGTACAAGGAACATGAAAGGGACCTCCAAAGTACAACAGCAGGCATTTTTGCCCTCTCCAGACAACACAGTCCACTTCTATAACCAATCTCACTTGTTTACAGTATTTTAAGCTTAGGGCTGAAGGGGGAATGGTGGAAGGGAAAAAAAAATTCACGAACAGAAATCAAGGAAAAGTTCATTTGATATGATGTGCTTTGATACTCTGTGTCACCATTCTTAAAGAAGATTATATACTGTAGAGAGGTTTTTTCAAAGGCACTGGTCCGTTTTTTGGCCTTTTGCCTTTTTCCTGTAAAGTAGGTATGGTTATTCCATGCTTTCTCCATCCTTCAGTGCATCTGTTCAGCTGTTTGGATCTTTCAAACAAGGTATATAGGCCCATAGCTGTCCATATGTTAGAGACATATTCAGTGTCCAGTAATCAGGATGTTGGAGTAACTTTTAATGCCAACCATGTTCCTACCCTTCTCAGAACAGCAAAGCTCTATTTCTGCTACTATGTAGGTTTATTTCTTAGAGAAGAGGAAAAAAGATTTAAAAAGACAAAGACAAAAAAGGACCGATCTGTGCATGCATACCTTTTCAAAAACAAAAGCCAGTTTTATAGTTTCAGAGCACACTTAAGCAGTGCCTAGATATAAAGCTACTACCTGATGCAAGGGGAAAACAAAAAAAAAAAAACACCACAAAATCAAATCATGATGAACCATTCCACAACTTTACTAAAACACTTATTCCATCAGTCAGTCCTGCAGAAAAAGCATTCCAGAAACCACATCCTCACACTACAGCCTAACTCAAATCTCCGCCTGTTCAGAAAGAACCAGCTCACATGCAAAGAAAAGAATTTAGGTCGACATGGCCCCTATACTACCTGTTTCTCCAGTTGGAGCATGGAACAGCATTTCTCTCTACTTCACACTTGAAACACACATCTGGTTGTGAGTTACACACCAGACTATACGCTTTTTCCTTCCAAACTCTAAGCTTTCCCTTGTAAACGCTTTAGGCAATTTTAAATTTCGAGTAAGATGCCCAGAGCTGCACAGCACAAAAGTCTGTAAAAACCTTGAAAGGCTTCATTGAGGTACTGCATGTGGGGGCAAAGCAGGCAGGTAAATTACCTGATCAGCTTCAGCCTCAGACAGTAGGTACAGCTCATTTACAAGGCACAGCAGAGAAGAGCAATGAAGGTACCAGAACAGATGCTTACAGCTGAAACAGCACAAGAGCAGATGATCAAACTTATTTAGATTCTGCATTCCTGCAGCAGATTCAGAACTGTGTCTGCATGCACATTCCCAACTTTGCATCCCCGATCCACACGCAAATCTCTATTTACGGATTTGTGCACTGAGTTTTGGAAGATAACGTTCTAGGTAGAAACCTGAAGTGATATCTCGAACTACCTAGGGATGCCAGGTGGGTAAGAGGTCATTGAAATGCCCATGAGCCAACCATGCTCAGATGATATTTTTCTTCACTGCACAAATCCGGTCCAAGGGCAGAACATTTCTGTGTCAGGGAAGTGCTGGTAGCATAAAATGTAACTGTATAAAGGCACAGAAAGGTGGAGATTCCCTCTCTTAAGAGTCCCAAAGCCTCATACTACAATTTCCTAGAAAACTTCATAGGCCCACGATAAGATAAGGGCATCTCCAGATTCTAAGCAAAATGCTCTGGAAACATTGCTAAATTGCAGATGGCAAAATCAGATTTTTCAGGGTTGCTTTAGATCATTTGCAGACTAAACCAGATCTCACAGCTGCTAAACTTTCTTTGGTCCTTGCAGTTGTTATGCATTTACTTTTTATTCCATGTAGATTCAGTATTTTCTGAATGCTTTTACAAATATGTCATGGATATCAGCCACAGACACCGTATCTACCAATAGACCTACCACTTATTATTCCTGAAAAAGCTTTCCTGTAGGAAAAAAAAGTAAAAGAATCCTTTATAAGAAAATCTGACAAAGAAAATCTGCTCTTGAGTTGACATTTATTAGGACAAGTTTCAACTAGGAGGAGAATTTAAAAGCAGAGTTATAAAATACACAGTGGGTGGAGCAGGTTACAATAGAGGTGTTGGCACAAAACTATCCAAAGAATTATGAGCACAATGCTAAAATAATAGGATCTCTTGAATGGGAAGCCACAACCTCTGAATTTGAAAGACTTAGGTTTACTTTCATGTGAAGACTTGTTGATAGCACTGTTAAATGAAAACATCAGAGCACTTTCCGTATTTCATAATGTGCTGCAATCTTGAATACGAACACAGAGACAAAAAGCCAGCACTAAACACACTAAAACCTGAGAGTAATGGTTTAAAAATGTGGCAGATGAGGCAATCCTGTTCCTGCACAAATGATGACCATTACACGCTCTGAAGCTGCACTAAAATTACTTATAAAAAATACTGTTTTGTTTTCATCCATGCTGCAATGCTTGAATTAGTGTGCTTCTGTTAATTGCTCCTAGGAGCAACTTTATTCCGATAAAACTAAAGCCACTCATGAGACTGACTATGCTGCAAGAAGGTGCTACAAAAACTTGAGAAGGAGAGAAATATGATCACTGGAAAGTATACATATATTTATAATATGCTTCCATGGTCCAGTTCCAGAAACATACTCTGCCTTTTGAAAAATTAATTCTGTTGTCTTTGGGAGTTTAAAGAGGAAAAAGAGGAGAGTTGGCTATTGGGTTTGTTTTTCCATATTCGCTTTGAAGATTTTGAGACTTGTAGCTTTAACAATTTATTTTGATAGGCTAGAAAAAGTCCCACTACATGATGAAATAAGTGAGAAGTTTTAGAAAATTCTAAAATATGATATTGTTTAAATTAATTTTTTTTAAATTTGATTTATATAAAATGCAAGAAAGCCAGACCTCTAAAAGCAAATGCTGATATAACTCTTAAGTTTCACATTTGGTGCACAGCCCTTTTTAACATTACAGCCTCTGCAGTACCACATTTAAGAGTGGTCTGTTGAAGCTTTTTTCTCTGTAAAACATACGTTGCTTGGCATAAAGTTTTACAATGCTCACTAAGGGAGGAATAACTCCTCCAGAGCCATAAGAAATACAACATAAAGCTGATACAATTTAAACCGCATATGCTCCCTCCCTGGTACAGCTTTCAATCTTCAAGAAACATAAGCCAACATGGTTTTCAGAGTTCCTTGCTCATATGACAGCGGAAACAGTAACTGGAATCCAGAGTACACTGCTGGGATTGATGCCTCAATGGGCTACCCAAAAACAGAGGCTAGACAAAATTAAGAGAATAAAAGCGGTTGTATTTATTGAAGGGCCTTCAGGTACATTAGGCTAGTTAAAGCCCCCAGAGGCTACACCCAAAATGGACGACGGGGTCATGGGTTTTCACATTTTTATAAATTTGATCTATTTGCATATCAGGAATTAATCCTCCAATTACAGCTTCAGGTAATGAAGTCATTTACTCCAAGTTTGCTCCCTCCCGACTCACTTTTGTTTACATTTCTCAGGGTCTGAGACAGGAAGGTATCCTTGAATTTCAGACCTAGAGAGGAATTGAAATGGAAGAACAGTAGCTAACAGTCTATATGGAGTTTAGAATTATACACTAAAGAATTATAGGTTATGAAAAATATAAAAGCTAAAATCCTAAGGCATCAGGATGACTATAGTGATGGTCATGATAGTGTTGCATCCTGGAGTACCTGGGTTTCTTCAATGAAACCAACTAAAACAACTAAACAACTAAAGCAAGATGGGATTTAACAGTAATCCTGTTTTCAGGGGGGACCTCGGCAAGGTTTTCCAGTTCACCTCATTACATTTCTAATTAGGTCCTGCAAAGCTCTGCATGGGAATTCAGATAATTTCAATACTTTGTGATGACAAGATAATCTGGGGACAACCTTAGGAGAGGGCAAAGTGATAACAGGATACACACATGCACATGGCAGAACTGACTGGGGTCTGGAACTGAATGATCTTTAAGGTCCCTTTTGACCCAAACCATTCCATGATTCTATGACTGCAGATAACTAGAAGTGAAGTTACCAATGCCTGACCCTTCAAAGCGACAGGAACAGGCAGAAATTGGAAAAACAAACAAGCACACAACCCCAAATATGTTAACAATACATGCTTTTAAAAAAATTTTAAAAATCATTTACATTTCAGCAGTGAGAGCAGTTCTTCCAGATTTTCTTCTTAAAGCCAAACTCAGTCATCTGTATGAGATATATCTGCATCAAAAAGTGCTTCTAGAAGCAGGTAAAAATGGATTAACACAAGAAAAAAAGAACACGAAGAAAATCTAGTCAAATTGTATGCAGATGAAAGCTGAGAATACTTCATCCACAAGCCAGAGTGAATACCCTGATCTGTTACTAAACCAGAGTGAAACCCAGAATGAGCATTGTTACTGTTTTGACACACAGAGTACTCCCCATGAAGAAATAGCAAAACATTATTCTAAATGTCAAGTTACTTAGAATTATAGAATCATTTAGATTAAAAAAGACCTTTAAGATCATTAAGCCATATCATTAACTCAGCACTGGCAAGTCTGCCACTAGACCGTGTCCCTAAGTCCCACATCTACAGGTCTTAAATCCTTCCAGGGATGATGATTCCACACTTCCCCAGTCTGCCTGTTGCAATGCTTAATGTTCTAAAATGACAGAAGTTTAAAAACCTTATGTTTCAAGATTCAGAAAATGAAGAAAAGTTAGATTTTGGAGGAAAGGGCCTCAGACAGGAGAACAGTTCAACAACAGAGCAATATCTTGTGCCGAGCTTTGTTTACATACTGTTATCACATGTAACTGGGACTACTCCACACATTTAATTTTCTGTATCATACTACATGTACACCCAGGATATTGATTTTGCAGGAAGCAGCTCTCAAGCTTTTCCAAGTTCCCTTTCCTCTTCACCTCTTTTCCTTCTCCCTCCCATTTTCCAAATGCCAAAGAAAATGTCCACCAGAAGACAGAAAAATTTCCTAAAGTTTTGACAAAGTTATAAAGCACTAGAAAGAATGTCTGTGGTAGCAGAGCATTTTAATACAACACTAGCCTCCCCACCCCCATATTTAAATATTTATCTTTTAAATGTTTAACACACGTTTCCAGTAAAAAATGGTATCAATCAGTCCCACTTTCCTCACAGTTTTCTGTATTTATTGCCTTAATTTACATCTGGAAGTTCTTGAGTATCAGAAGATGTTGTAAAAATGCTTCCACCACCAAGTCAGCATTCCCTTTAAAGAGGAACAACCCAATATCTGAATTCTGGTCAGCCAACAGAAACAGAGAGGAAATCACTCCATCCACAGCAACATAGTTTAAGTCATTTGGAAGACTGCAAAAATAGGAAATTCTGTAATTTATCTACTTATGAAAACAACCCAGTGATTTTAGTTATGTAGAGCAACAGGAGCATTCCTCTTCATAGTTTACTGGTAAGAGGACAATGTTTAAAACTTCATCTGTGTTGGCTTTTATGCTTGTATAACAACTATTATAAACAAGAGTTCTTAGTTTTGCTTTTAAGTCAGAGCAAAAGACTGGACTGTACCAAGCCATTCCACCCAGTCAAATTCCTTCCATCAACCATGTTCCCTTCTGCATAAAACCATTTAAAAACAAAAAAGAACAAAGGCATCCTTTTTTTCTTTGTGTTCCGTTTCTTCTTTTTCAGAAAACTGCTACAACCCCTAAACTTTTTGGGTAAAAATGCATATGGAAAAGTTTCTCCATCTTGATTATGAATAGGCAAGGGGAAAACATGAGTTCTAGCAAAGATAGGAGGATGACTCAAGTATTGCTTAGTAAATATTCATGTATCACTTCACATATTTTATGGGGTTTTTTTTGTTTCTGTGTCCACTGTGTTGATGCAGGCAAGGTACACAGACACCTACAGCAGCAGACCTTGACCTTCATTGGCCTAAATAATAATTTCCAACAGTAGGACACAGGATTTGCATTATCAAGGCTCTGCCTATGGCTGAAAGGAATTACTTAGGTCCCGATATCCCTTTTCCTTCAGCCACTTAAGATCAACTGAAGGCCCTGAATTTTAACAGGGCTCATCCATGTCTTGTACCTAGTCACCCCCTGAGAGATGTCATATTCCAGACATCACCAAAATTTGGCTACTGGGAATCTCCTCATTTTCTCAGCTTGTACCTCTTAGGAGCCATAGCTCATCATAATCCAGCTACACTCCGTACAGCTGACTAGTGCCAGACTGTGTCAGGCAGAGATAACTCTCTGAAAACAGTGTAACATCAAGTGAGGCAAAGGAACAGTACAAAATACATGCCAGTATCCTTAAGCTTATATCAGAAGTGTTTTCTGCAGAGAACAGTTAGCATCAACTCGGATAACACGACTTGATGCACTTGAACCAGCAGGACTGGTTCACACTAGAAAAATGATGGTTTTTACACCATTTCTCTCTCAGCTATCAGGCTTAACAAACAAACAAACACAAATAAACTCCAATTGTGAAGAGTTATCAGTGTTTGCAGCATAACAAAAGAAAATAATCACCTTAACACAGCAGCACTGTCAAAAAGCACCAGAGCTGTAGACTTCTACTCCCTCAGGTTCATGCTAGGGCTCCGTTTTTTATACACAAAACTCTAGGACATTAGGACAACATCTCCCTAGACGTGTATGTAAATCTACCTGGAACAATCATAAATCAAGTATGTACATTCACAGAATGTAATAAGTCACCTACTTTATAAACCTCAGAGTAGCTAAAGTTTTGGAAAGAAACAGGTCTTAAATGCAATCAACAGTTGTGATTTTAATAATAAATGTGGATGGAGAGTATGACAACTGTCTATACTATGTTTTGCCCTTTCCCCTCTTCCCTTTTCTTTGCTTAAAAAGCTGTCAATTTAATGAGTCAAAATGAAGTAAATGGTAGCAGACATGGAAATCTGAGCCGTAATGGCATGCTCAGCAGAGGCTTGATTGCTGGCAAACAAAGATCTGTCCACTCAACATCTGGCTCATTTTGATCCTTCGAGTTTAGCTGCCAAATGACTATGTCATTTGGACTCAGGAGATGGAGGCACGAGGGAGACCTGATATCATCATCCCAAATAGTCTGGGTCTTGCCCTGTGCTTAAAGCAGGCTTTTGAGATCAGCAAGAGTGAAAGAAGCTGTGCTGCTCCAAGGAAAATCTGACTTCATAAAAAGTTCCACAAGTCAAAAGCTGGAACTATTAGTGGTATACTGGAAGGTGGAAGAAAATGTGTATGTGCTGAACGCTCACAAGCTGGTTATAAATTTCTGTAACTGTGCACATCAACAGTGCCGACCACTTCCAGCCCTGCACTTTTATGGTTGCAACTTCCAGCTTTAAGCTCGTAACAATACATCTATCTACTTAGAGAGCCATTTTAAAGTCCTTTTGGTTAAGCCCTCTCAAAGTTTAGGTTTAGAAAACACTCTGCACCCTGCTATATTTTTATTAATTATTAGCTTAAGCAAGATGCCTGAAAAATTCCATATCAGTTACTGAATGTACATATTTATATGATTTGAAGAATGTCATGGAGTAGACTTAGACTTACTTTTACCGTAAGGAGGGTCCGCCTTTAAATGCTTTGCAGTACACGGGGCAAATAGTGAAAGACATTCCAAAAACAGCAGGAGACTGTGAGGATACTGGTGGAAGGATCCACAGCAAAGCTAATGAATTTTGTAAAGCCAGTTGCACTTATGAAGATTTAAACCCACTTACCGAGCACACATTAGGGCTCTATAAATATCCATAATAGAACAAATACAACTCTCTCCAAATGGCCCATTCACCTGGGTCCTAGGCACAAGGGGGAATTTGGCCACAAGGAAATCATAGCAAAAGAGAAACTGCTACAACAAATCACCGGATTTTGGAGGTGGACAACTTAAGTAGCACACACACACCAACTCTATTGTTCTATTAGGAAAGCATCACAGCAAACATTTGCTGCTGTTTGATGTTTTGAGACATCAAACTCAACTGACTAGAAATAAAGCAGATTGCTTTTGGTCAGCTTAGGAGGACTCTTCAGCAGCTTCAAAACAGGGACAAAAATCACAGGAGCCACCAGTCTTCTGTGTCCACACATCAGTGCCCCAGTGCCTCAACACAGAGCCTGCAAGCATTGATGAAGATTTCAGCATCCCACACTGTTGGTCTCCTGCACAGACAGGTACCAAAGGCACTGGCGACACCTGCAAGCTCCAGGCCACAATAGCAGCTCTGGAGCTGTGGGGTGGGAACCCCTCTCCTGACCACAGCTCACTTGCCCTGTCTTGTCAAGTGCAGAGTGCCGTGCCAGATGGATCAGTTGGGTTCTTGAGTCCTCCATTAAAAAGGTGGGAATAAAATCACCTTGCTTCCTACTACTTTGCAAATCCATGCTTTCCATTAGGTCTTCTGAATTACCCATAACTGAATTACCTCAGTTACTACTTGTATGCTTGCTGGACAATGCAATTCAAAGGAATTTGACACTTTTCTAATATGGTCATCCAGGTAGTAAAAGCAGTTTGTGGTCAGTCAATTTTACAGACTCAAAAATCATTACAGGAACTACTTCAAAACCCTATTAAAAATGCTCTGAGTAGAAGATGCAACTCATATTGACACCTTCAGAGTTTAGTACAATTAATTCCTATTTAAATTTCTTAAATTCCTTATTGAGCCATGAGTGATTTTTGAGAAGCCAATTTCAAACACAAAGTCAGCTATTCATACAAAAATAAAACAAAACAAAAGCAACCAAACCAAAAAGCAGTGTGGAGATAAGGATGTTAGTCAAGAACTACTGAATTAGACTTTTTTTTAAAGGTCTACACTTAACTACACTTAGTTATTATTTCTCCCTCCGAAAGTGTTCTAGAAAATTCGGCAGCAACAGAAACCTTTATTTCCTCAATAAACAACTTAGTTACAACATTAGCTATAAAAAGAGGCTATTTCATATATTACATTGTCTACAGGACTTATAGACAAAATAAAACATGGTCTCTCTATGGTCCAATGACACAGAAAGAGTAACAACAAGCGACTGAATCTTGCAAAAGATAAATGACCAGATAATTTGATGGAAATTTTAACCTCTTATTTGCAAGACATAAATTTGAGGAAGGCATTTGTTTATGTCAGCAAATAAAAAGACCTACTTCAATTTGAATAATTTTAAATTACTATCATGAGATCCATTGTCTTGTGGTAGTGAAATAAAACTCTCAGGTAAGTATTTAGATTATTGTTCACTAGTAAGTCCTCTCAGTCTGTCCTAACTGGCTTCTCCTATATTACTTTTTATTCATTTCTGAGGAAGACAACTGACTTTACCAAATGAGGCAACACAGAAGATAAATGTTAAGACTGGTAGCTGAAAGTGTCTGAAGCACCATTCTTTCCTCTATTGTATCCCAGTGGAGCCATCCTCCACCCAATTGATACAGTCAGCACTCTCTCCCAATGCGAGTTCCAACTCCTGCACCCTTGACTTGGAACAACTCACATTGCATAAAAATTTCATTTCAAACAGGACATTTACATGAGTTTTTTTTTTTTTGAGTGAGGGAAAAAATATCCTTTCATCTGAACCAAAATGCTTTGTTTTGTTTTTCTTAATTTCAGCATGTAATACCAAACTGTTAAAGTGAACCCAGAGCCTTGACATGATTTTTTTTTTTTTCAGTTACTACTTACTCCTCGTAGCGATGAATTTATTTCTAACTTTAATGTTGGCACAGAGAAACTAAACGTTGGGCTTCAAATCTTTGCCTTCGGATTACAGATTTTTTTTTTTTCATTTTTTAAACAATCCCCTATAATCTGTAATATTTGGCAGTGGGGAGATGTTATGGTTGTATCACCATGCCTTGATTTTTCACCTGTAACGCACAGACTCATTAATACATCAGCTTGTATTTCATCCTAAATGCAAATACATAGAAATGCCTGGCTTCATCGAAACACTGGTGTCCAGTTTTGTAGTCAAGGGGATTTACATCTGTGCTACATTCTGGTCCCACTAAAGATAAAACACAGCATCGAAAATAAAAGACTTGATTTTTCCCCAGTATAGTCTGGATAAGTACTGAGCAAAAGCATCATCCCCAAATACCCAAGCTGGCACATTCATATTTAAGTCTCAAGGATACGTGTGCACACAGCATATAATCTTAGAATTAATTCCTGCGGTATCTTAAGTCAACAAAAGCTCCACCTTACAACTTTAAATGGGTGAACTATTGTAATTCATGTTTCTGAAGCCTTCAAAATTAGCTTTTCAGCTTTGCTATTTGAAAAGCAGAGTTTAGGTGCCCAAATGAGAATGTAAATAATTTGGCCCCAAAATTACTTATATTTTCTACTCATTGTCACTAACTGTTAGAAATACTCTCCAGATAATAAAATCAGTGTTAAACAAAGAACAATTCAAATAAATTTGGAGAAAAATATTTTCATCCCTAGTTTTCCACCTTCCAGATGTAATATGAAGGTGAATTTGGCTATCCAGCATTATACATATAGAATTAATAAAAATATACACAAGTACTTTTTTCACGGGGAAAGAGGGGTGAGGGTGCTACAGGTAAGGAGGAGAATTGAACAAGCAGGGGGACAAAATCCAAAATATAGAGTATATGACCAAGGTAGTAAGTGACAGCACCAAAAGCTGAAAACTGGTTTCAAACCAGATTTCAGGGTGCTATTTACATGCTTCCCAAAATTGCATTTGGCACACATATACTAATACTTGGGCATTTTTAAACCTTTTCATTTAAACTTCATAAATGAGCTGCTTTTTCCTTGGTAATAAAAATGTATTTTTTCAAGCTAAGTCACTTGGCAAAGCACTTGAACCAATGTCAGACTTCCTGGGTTGGTTTTTTTTGGTTTGTTTTTTTTTTT
>VZRS01007674.1:806379-817241 GCA_013398055.1 Ifrita kowaldi
TTTTTTTTGGTGTTGTTGTTGGTTTTTTTTTTATTCTTAGTTAAGTCATTCCATTTCATCCTCATTTAGAAAGTTCTAGATCTTGAATTAGTGAAAATGAAGTTAATCATTGCATTATCAAACATTAACTACATCTGAGTCAAATCTCAGCCTTTGGAAGAATATGGGATAAATAAAGAACTTGTATTTTTAAATAAAGGCTGGGGACAGAAAGCACACGTTTTACCAGAACACATTTTCAGTTAAGGGCTGTTTCTAGAGCCAACTTTTAGAAGTCCTAAATGGTAACTTTTCAGTCATGGCTACATATACGATGGACTCAGCCTGTCTTTTGAATATAACTGTTTATTTTAAGCTAGACAAAAGACTAACGAAGAGTAACATGAGTTTGATTTCCCACACCAGACACTATTCTTTGTTTTTAAGAAGTACCTCCTCCAGATGAGACAATTTCAAGATTAGCAGAATGATTTATTGGCGACTTATGGAGTAATTCAGCACTCCCTATTCGACCTTCTGCCTTGTTAATGGATTCAGAGACCTCAGCCTCTCAGCTCTGGCCCAGGTCACAAAACATGTCATGCTCACTGAAGTACTGTTAAAAACCCCTCCAGACTTGGTACCTCCAAACTGGATTCTCTTAGGTAAGAACCGAAGTTGAATGCACTCATGAAATAGAAGGGCAGAACTTTGAAAGCCAGTATAGATGGCTGAGGGCTTAGCACAGTGCCTGGGGAATCCATTTGAGGCCAACAGCACAGAAATAGTTTTACAGAGCTACAAAATTTTAAAATCATTTTATTTTAAAAAGCACAACCAAACAAACACAAACCACTCACGCTCTTTACTCTGTCTTAATCTAGAAAGCAAGTTACATCAACATCAAAGTAGCCCAAGACACAGCCAACAGATCCTTACCCACAGTCCTCCTTTGCTCTGAACTGAATCTTATCTAGAGAAGTTCATTAGCATGTCACCCACATTTCCACCTGCAATTCTTTATGATACAGGAAAAATGGCCCCTGTTCCCTAGACAATAATTGATTGTTTTGAGAGACTTTGAGGATTGTTTTGAGGAAGGGGGAGAAAACCAAGAACATTTTCATCCCGTGCACCTGTGTCCAAACATCCTAAATATCTCTTATATGTAAAGTTGCCCTTCAAAAATGGAAATATTTAGCTGAGTTCATTATTGAAAAGTACTCCTATAGTATGGAGCACTTATACAGATTTTTTTTTTTCTAGGTTGAAATAAGGCAAATTGAACAAAAAAAAATCTGAGTATGCCATATCTGGTCCTAAGCCTGCAGCCATATTCCAGCTCTTTCTGGATTAAAGTAGACGCCAAAAACTTGAAAACTGCCACTCACCACAACAGATTAGCCTAGTAGTCATGAATGTAGGAGAAATAATATTGGAAATGTCTCCTTGAGAGAAAACATACCTCCTGTTGAAGCCAATAACAAAATGTATCAGCCTATCCACGGTTCCTGTTATGTTCTGCAGTGAGGTCATCCTTCTCCAAGTTCTTGGACTGAAATACAGTATCCCACCTTTTACTTTCTACCCACTCCTTCCCTTTTTCTTAATACAGCCATACATATAAGAATACAGGCAAAGGGGCTTAGCAGAAAGACTGGGTTTGAGGGAGACAAGTTGCTGTCCCAGCTTTACTTCTTTATTACCTAATCCCAGACAGAATTCTGCCCTTGCTCAAAGTTTCTCATCTGTAAAACACGGCATTTGATATATGTCTTTAGAAATAAAATAAATTAAACCTGGCCTTGTAGAAATCTTCAGGACAGGGTCTGCAGAGAGTGATGGGTGAAACTTGATGTAAGGGTTTATTATAGCAGGCACAGAATTACATAAGAAGGTCCACCCATACAAGGTCCACTCAACTGCAACCAACTGTTTTTTGCAATAAAAGCGATCACATTGATTTTCTACACAAATTTAAATCAACAACAATAAAAAAAATGAAGACAATATTAATTTAGCTATTACAAAGCACCAGATTAGCGGCAAGAAATTCAAATTACTGCTAAGAAAGATCGCAGACATCTGAACCATTCCCAGAAAGGCTTATAGCTTGCTTGCTTCTCTTCTGCTAATGAGCACAACGTGAGATGCTTTGTTTAACATCTTCCTAAGAAATAAAGTTATTCTCCTACCTCCCATGAATTTCCTAAGGGGTACTCAGAGATTAATCACACAGTAAACAGTAGCACTATGGCACAATAAATTACCATTTGGGGCTACCTTTATATTAGTCCCAGTACAACCATTTACCTCTTGATTTTCAGCTATACAAACTGCCTCTAGGCATTTGCTTGCATAGAAAAAAATCACACTTCCTTTAACACTATAGTTTTTGTCCTTCCAGAAAATTTGTCATCTTTTTTCCTTCACTGCTTATCTTCAGTGGCTGCCAGTGTCAGTTTTGCAACACAATGGTCCCTCCCTGTTCAGTTTGTCTTACATACTAAGTTTCTTCACTTATGTATTTCTTTTTGATTTATAGCTCAGAAGCACATCCATGTTTCACTTGTTTCCTAAAGCACCACAAATGCACTGCAAGGGCACATTTCAAAATAAAAAGAGAGAAAATCCTTTTTTTGCTTAAGATAGATGTCCACAGCTCAAACCCAACATGACCAAGATGAAAACCCAGACGCTTCCATATCAGCACACAGTAGAAGCATGTGGAATGTGTGCTTATGGTTCTACAAGGAGAAGGGAAGTATCCCTCTCCATACTGGTATAAAACCATGGAAGACTAAAGTAAGGTTTAACACCCAGCAGCAGCCGTAATGAAGACACCTCTGTTCCTGGTGAAGGTGCTTGATCTGCCTTCCTTGCTTTCTCCTGCACAGCTGTGCAGCCATGTTACAAGATAGCTCATGACATTGATATGTCTGAAAATAGTAAAAAAATAAGCAAGTTTTTCTACAGCCAAATAACTTCTCCAATTTTCCTTCACTGTATTACCCCAATATTGTACCAGCATTGCTGTGGAGGAAGAAGTCAGCTGGGAACTCATATGTAAGTATTAATTTTCTGGTTACTAATGATATTACAGTTTTCATAAATGAAAGAACACTTTAACAGGTTTGACACATTTCTACTCAGAGCAGTATTTACTATTGACTTTCATTCTTAAAGTCATGTTTAAGAATGCAGTAGTTTGTTTATGCTCTCTTTTACTTCACAATTCATCTGCCTAATTGCTATTTAACTGCAACATTTGTGAACAAAAACAAATGAGAAAACATGGAATAATTAACTGAAATTCATCAGGGAGTTAAATCACTTCTTTTCCTGTGACAGGACGCAACATTAGTCATTCTTTTCCACTGAAAACAGTCATGTCTTCTGGGCTGCCTCTTAGTGTGTCAGCCATAAGGGCTTTGGACACGTGTTTGATGAGATCAGCTTTGGGACCTTCTTTAAATGCAAAAGAGAAATGGAACTTGACAAGTATCTTGACCAACAAGCTACAGAGTTTTTCCAAAGTCTAAGATGAACTCCTGGTGAAGTATTTCTTCCTTGGCTAGGAAGACAGTCTTCACTTAGCCAGCAGCAACCCAAGAACAAACATCAGGGAATATGTCTGATCACACTTCGAAAAGAAAAACCATTTGAATGTTTGATTTTGAGCATAAATCAAGAAAAGAGCAGAGTTTTAGATCTGTAGTTATCCTGGGGCTTTGTTTCCATTTCTAAAAGAACAATTGTTTGGTTGTTCCACTACTCCAATGCATACATTTTATCAGAATTTGAATATTTTCTGTTGTAAAGAATCTTCATAGACTACTGACATGATAAACAATGAACGAATGTAGATACACAGTGACTGAGGAAAGAATTGACCTCAGCATGCTGCTTGATGAGTAACTTAAGATTCGTTACTTTCCCAGAAGCTGAGATTGAAAACAAGAAAAAATTATCATATGCACTTACTGATTACTGATTTATTTTATTTAAATACACAAGAGTGTGTTTGTTCTGCATTCAATAGATTCACTCACTAGAGTAAGGCAGAGCTAAAAATTAGTGGAGGCACAGTTCTAGCTAGCAATTAGACAGAAAAAGGCCAATTTCATGCCCTCCATGAAACCATCTGCAACTCTCAGTTCATTCTTGCTACAGTACCCTATTTATTCCTACAGATAAATGTAAGCTACAACTTATATTTTTGCAGAGAAGTGTCCTTTCTTCCTTTGCATTTATCTGAAAATGACTAAGGGCCTCCAGACATTCGTCTCATAACTGTGAGTCATCTACCTCTATATATCTATAAGGCCTATAGGGTTTTCAGAAGCAACAGTAATTAGCTGCACTGTACTTGGTATTAGTGTCTGCTTCATAGGGCAGTGGGAAGACAGACAATGAATAAATAATAAGGCTACTCCTGGTTCCGGCCAGGACAGCGTTAATTTTTGCAGCAGTCAGGAGGGGGCACAGCTAGGACCAGGGGGTTAATCTATACCACCTCACAGCATTTTCCCGGGATGGGGGAAAGGATCCTTTCTGGATCAGGTAGCGTGGTGGAATGAGTGGTCAGGAATTGTCAGCAGTGAGAACTCACGTGCCAATTGTTTCTTGAACCCTCTGTCACCCATATTATTGCTGTCATTGTTGTTTTCTTACCTCATTGCTGTTTCCAGTAAATTGTTCTTATCTCCACCCACGATCTTTACCTTTTGTGCCTCCAATTCTCCTCTCCATCCCGCTGGGGGAACAAGAGAGTGGCACATAGTTTGGAGAGACACAATGGGAGCACTAAACTGGGCAGTACCATTCCTAAACTATGACAGGCAAAAAAAAAAACCCCAAAACACATGCAAAAATTTTTTACAAAATATAATCTGCTGCTTTGAATATGATCTTTGAAGGGTAAATGCCATCAACACCATAAAATTTTCCCCTCCCTTATTTGAGGTAATTGAACTGATCCAAATATTATTTTTTATAAACTGTTGGATATGGGCTTGAAATTCCAGTGGAGGGACATGTTATTTATTCATAGGTAAACGTTTTCAGTATACAGGTCATGGTAACATTACCCTGTACATTTCCTCATCTTGGAAGAATAAAATCAAATTACACATGACATAAATTGATAACCTGTACTGTTTATAGATTTAGGTCTCAAAGAATTTGCTTTACTTAGCTAAACTACTCTGTCATCAGCCAAACACCTCCTGAAGGCTGCTAGACCTCTGTGCTCTGTTCCCACTGCCTGGCCCTATGCTCTTAAGCTTCTGCAAATGGGGGAGAGAGGAGAGAAGGTTTTTTTATTTCTTAAGTGGGACAAAGCAACAGCTGCTGATTTAGGATTCACTGTTATCTGAAGACTTCCCTTAAGCACTTGACCAGTAGAAAAAACTGAAGCTTACCTCTCCAGAGACACAGTAGCTAAAAGAAGTTTTTGGTGTGACTAGTTTCAAGAAATTGATTTTTTTTAACCTAGTCCACACAATTTTTTTGCTTTACTTTCCTTAATAGTAGAGCATTTTCTAGATCAGGCATATTAAATTGACAAAAGATTGAAGTAACATACAGCACAGAAAAACTCTTTACTATATCTAGTTTTCTTTAGAGACTCTCTTTATATGTGGCTTCCAGGGATTTATTTATTTCTTTTTAAACATGACCTTCATTCTCTATTACCAAATGATCCCACAGCCAGCTTTGTTAGATTGTGATCAGTCTTGCACCCACTGATCTACTATCTAGCTAGCCCCTAGGCTAATGAAATCAGTTCTTCTGGCTGATATTATTTTAACACACAGACGGACTTAAGCAATTGTCACAGCATGTTGATAAACAGCTCTTTAAACCCAGACTAACAGCACTGCAAGAGTGCTTCCTTGCCACAAGTTATTTGAAGCAAGAAAGAACAGGAAAGTTATGGTCTAACAAAAAAGACGGACTCCTGGCATTTCAGGAAAAGGTATTCCAATAAAAGACATCCCAGCAACACCATGTTCACATGAACTCAGTGCAGTAGTGAGCAGAGAGACTAAAGCTTATTGATGTCAAAAAGTTAGTGAGATTAGATATTATGTTTCTTCCCATAACTAAGAAAAAAGGCAATGAGAATTAATTGCATGCTTAAGCCCAGTCAGACTAAACCTGTGCTGCTAGTGGTTGGCTACTACTCGGATCTAAGGAATACAGACAGTACAACCAGGATACAGAGCTTCCATTAAAAAAAAAAAAGTTGGGATATTTTTGCTCTTGCTTTCCATTCATTGCATTTCAACTTCTTTTTCACATATATTCTGAATCACGCAGTTTGAAGTTCAGCACAGCACTGTTGCTGCTATCTTTCTACCATCACTCGCCTTGCTTACAGGATGACTCTTCACATTTACCCTAGACACTGAGACAAACAGTTTTGGTGCGGAATAACAGCCCCAAGACAAGGGGCAGGAGCAGCTTAGGTCACATGTGACTTCCAATTGCCCACAGTTGCAATGCAGTTTGAAGTACCAACTTCAAAAGGATGCTGCCTTTGAACAGATCTAGCTGTAGGCACTCCAAGATTAATAGGCTGGTTTAATTACCCTCTCCTTAGCAACCACGGTGTTGTTTCAACAAAGTCAACTCTTGTAATGTGCTACTCCAAGGCTCTGGCAGGCTGTCTCACTCCAACACCAGGTGATTGTGGCAGTCGTACAAGTTGCAGCTTGGTGGGAGCTTCCCTTTCCAACAGGGCTCTGTTTTGGTTTTTGACACAGGCAGGATCTCACATGAGGCATGATCACAACTTGCAGACTAACCAAACTGCCTGGGATTGCAGTACAAATGTTAGCTTGCAAATGCTATGGGCATGACAAAGGTGAAGAAAGGTTGGCTTGGTTCTCTTCTCTAACAAGTACAAAAAGTCCACCATGAAGCAGGGCCTTTCAGTGAGAAACCCCAGTGGGGCTTGAAATGAAGCACTTTAACGTCTTGTTTATTTTATTTCTTCCTCTTCCATGTTTGCACTTTGGATAGCCAAATACAGTTTCCTTGACCAGTTTGCCTTCACTAGGATAATTATCTCCTCAGCAATCGCCCTAGTCATGTGCTCCCTTAGAAAAGGTTGATTCCCTATATTCTAGTAGTAAAATCCCACAATTAGTAGTTACAGTAAAGTAAGAAGAAATGTTCCTCAAGCACAGAAAAGATGGAACAGAAGCATAAGGTAAACTATTCTGCTTAATCACCAGAAGGGGTTTTGATTTCTTACGAGCAAGCACACACGCCTTCTGCTTCCACTTTTGTGGCTCCACACTTCAAAATGTGAAAGCAGACCCATTCCCAACAGCCCATTAATTACCACTGTTCAAGGAATCCCACTCCAGCAGCACTCAGAAAGAGAGGCTCGTGGAGGTCTGTTATCCGACATCCTCAGTTCCCAAAATGTTTGAACTGGCATCAGAGCCAACACAGGAAGACCCAGCCCTGCTAGTTCATTGCTTTTGCTTTCTTTTTAACCCAAACAAATTTTATGGCACAGCCACAGAAATAGCTGAACTGAGAGTGGCAGGGGCTGAAGCAAATCAATTGGAGGAGGACAGACCGAAGACAGAAATATCCGTGCTGTCAGGGATTAGGCTCACAGGTACTGAGCATATTTTGTAAATCACACCCTTTCAAGAAAAGAAAGCACGCTGCCTCTCAGATGAAGTAATTGCAAAAATATGTAAAAAACTAATACGCTATTTCTATAGTACAGTATTTGTATTATGAGCTGAGCCAACAGTCTGGGAAGGACATGCTTACACTAAAAAAGTCAAAGGAAAATGTTTTTAATTATAAGTGCATTCATCATGCTGATTGTTTAAATTTACATCTGCAGGCAGCACAGAAATCTGAGAATGCAGATGACATTTGGCTGTATCTTCCTGTCATTGTACCTGAACTCTTAATTGCATACTTAGGACACTGTTTTTCCTCCATAACTATAACGCAAACGTTCAGTTCTTTTCATTTAGGCAAGAAAGAATTAACACAAATTAATGAACACACATTAATTAACACACATTAAAGACACATCATGCAGCAAATCACCCAATCATCTTACAAGTGAAAAATACTGAGCTGGTCATTAGAATAGTTACCTGTAGTTAGGAGAGGGAAAACAATAAATAATCAAAAAGTCTGTTTGTGCTTCCAGTTTTCTGGATAGATCTAATCAGGATTAGATACATTCACTTTTAAGAAGTCCTACAGTAGAATTAGCAGTATTTTTTAATGTATTAACAGCTAGCTAGTACATCCTGGGCGACCATTAAAGCAGGAAATTCTTCTCTAACTGCAGTATAAACACTATTCTTGTTCTCCACATAGGATTTTCTATGGCAGGGAAAATAAGTAAGCAGAGTCTTGCAACACTATAAATACTTCTGGAAATAAATGAAGCACTGGATTTACTAGCACTAAAATAGACATAGAGGCCTTTTGGTTAACTACACTTAGAAAATATTTCCTGTTACTGCACCTGGCACTGACTACCCAAAAAAAAAGGCAATTTGCGAAGAGGAGATTTTATAGGGAAGCACCAGCATCACATTACAATGAACTACAAAGCACTGTATTTGGTAACAGCTTTTTAAATACATAGTTCCAGTCCTTTAGATTACCAGAGGCGATGTGAAGGCATCTTGAACGGTGTCAGACAGGGCTGGCAAGATGAATAGAGGTTTTAATTTAATTAGCGTACCAGCACCTGACCAAACAAAGGTGTGTCCAGGCTGAATCAATTTAAAATACTGAACCAGATGCTTTTCCTAATTTTAAAATGTGTAAAGCTGATATTTAAATATATCAAACCACCAAATTAAAAAGTCTGTGAATACAGCCTGAAAGATTTCTGTTAAACCTTCAAAGAGAATTAAGGTTAGGCCTTGTCTCATTCTGCTCATATAGGGCAGTCATTGGGAAGACATCGGGGTGATTTTTTAAGTTCTTGTTTTCTTTTTTTTTAGATTCCCATGCTGAATGCAATTCAAGAAAATAACATGAAATTGTTCTTTTCATGGTACCAGCACTGGTGCAATTAGAAATTCATTAGCTAACTCTGCACTACCAGGAGCAGACTCTAACCACTGGAAGGAAAAACTTTTCAATGTGTTAACACAAAACTACAACTTAATTCCACATTGTTCCTTGAAGGAAGGGAAGAAGGTTGAAACTAGTGAAGGTGGATACAATAAAATGGGTCAAGAAGAATTCCTGTGTAAGAATAAATCAAAGGTTGGGCAATATGGGACCCTCCTTTTACAGCTGAACTTGATGACCTCAAAGGTTCTTGTCCAATCCAAATGATTCCATGAGACACATTGTACCCATCTTTATAGAGGGAAGAAAGGAGGACTCTGCGAACGACCAGCATGTCAGCCTCACTTCTGTGCCTGGAAAGGTCATGGAACAGACCCTCCTAGCAGTTATGCCAAGGCTCATGGAGATCAGAGAGCTGATTTGGGACAGCCAGAATGGCTTCATCAAAGGCAAGTCCTGCCTGACCAACCCAGCGACCTTTGATGATGGAGTGATTACATCAGTGGACAGACAAGAGGAGGGCTACAGATCTCATATCTGGACATCTGTAAAGCCTTTGACACAGTCCCCCACAACATCCTTTTCTCTAAATTGGAGAAGTGGTGTTCCTCAGGAGTCCAAACTGGGACCAGTGTTATTTAATATCTTTATTAACAACATACATGCAGGGATCAAGTGCACCCTCAGCAAATTTGCTGATGACACCAAGCCAAATGGTTGACACACTTGAAGGACAGGATGACATCCAGAGGGACCGGGATAAGCCTGAGAAGTGGGTTCATGAGAACCTCATGAGATTAAGCAAGACCAAGTACAAGGTGCTGCACTTGGGACAACTCCCACATCAATACAGCCTGGGGGATGAACAGATGGAGAGCAGCCCCAGGAAGAAGCATATGGGGGTGCAGGTGGGTGAGAGGCTGGACATGACCCAGCCATGTGCACTCACAGCCCAGAGAGCCAAACGTGCCCTGGGCTGCATCCAAAGCAGAGTGGGCAGCAGGGCCAGGGAGGGGATTCTGCCCCTCTGCTCCACTGTGGTGAGATCCCACCTGCAGTGCTGCATCCAGTTCTGAGGTCCCAGCATAGGACAGACATGGACCTATTGGAGCAAGTCCAGGGGAAGCCACCAAGACGGTTACAGGGATGGAGCACCTCTCCTGTGAGAAAATGCTGAAAGAATTGGGATTGCTCAGACTGGAAAAGAGAAGGCTTCAGGGTGCCCTAATTTTGGCCTTCCAGTACCTGAAGGAATCCTACAAGAACAATGGAGAAGGACTTTTTACAAGAGTTTGTAGTGACAGGATAAGGGGGAATGGATTCAAACTGAAAGAGTAGGTTTAGACTAGAAGTTAGGAAGAAATTCTTTGCTGTGAGTGTGATGAGGCACTGGAACAGATTGCCCAGAGAAGTTGTGGATGCCCCATCCCTGAAAGTGTTCAGCGCCAGGCTGGATGGAGCTCTGGGCAACCTGGTCTAGTGGAAGGTGTCCCTGCCCATGGCAGGGGGTTTCGAGCTAGATGACGTTCAAGGTCCTTTGCAACCCAAACCATTCATATGATTCTATGACTCCTGTACTCCAAGAGCTGGAGACTCACAGGCTGCTTGTGAATAAAGTCTTTTTCAGCAACGCAAGTGTTTGAGTTGAATTGCTATAAACAATTTGGATTAAAAAGATAATATCTGTGTACCTTAATAGTTAATAATCTAATAAAGAACATCCATTATAAAAACCATAAAGAAAAAAACCCACTCAAGAACAGAGCCCTAGAAAGAGCTATAATATTTGCCATAACATAATAAAG